>VUQI01061399.1:7647-18030 GCA_015106735.1 Paratilapia polleni
TAGAGCACTTTGCTCTCAGACTGCAGGCTTACTTGTGGTTCCTAGGGTATTTAAAAGTAGAATGGGAGGCAGAGCCTTCAGCTTTCAGGCCCCTCTCCTATGGAACCAGCTCCCAGTTTGGATTCGGGAGACAGACACCCTCTCTACTTTTAAGATTAGGCTTCAAACTTTCCTTTTTGATAGAGTTTATAGTTAGGGCTGGATCAGGTGACCCTGAACCATCCCTTAGTTAAGCTGCAATAGGCTTAGGCTGCTGGGGGCTTCCCATGATGCACTGAGCACTTCCTCTTCCTCACTTCCTTTCACTCTCCATGTGTTTATACACCACTTGCATTTAATCATTAGCTATTATTAACCCTGTCTCTCTCCCATAGGTGTGCCTTTTTGTCCTGTCTCCCTCTATTCTCTTCTGTTTCTTCTCACCCCCAACAGGTCACGACAGATGGCTGCCCCTCCCTGAGCCTGGTTCTGCCGGAGGTTTCTTCCTGTTAAAAGGGAGTTTTTCCTCCCCACTGTTGCCAAGTGCTTGCTCATAGGGGGTCATCTGATTGTTGGGGTTTTCTGTCTAATATTGTAGGGTCTTTACCCTAAAATATAAAGCACCTTGAGGCGACTGTTGTTGTGATTTGGCGCTATATAAATAAAATTGAATTGAATTGAATTGAACACATAAGTACAATTTTGACTATATGCAGCATCTCTATTTTCTAAATTCATTGGGCCTGCAGTCGATGCTTTTAAATTTCCTTACATTTCCACTCCTGTGTAGGCTAATGCTGGCATCACCACATCACACAGTGCATCTCATGAAAAACTGCACCATCAAGTTTTAGCAAATGCTGCCTGCTGCAAGAAAAGCATCCATTTGATTTTCTCACTACTTTATGTGTGTTATTATTATTTTTTATTATTATTATAAATAACATGTTTTCAAGTTGGCCCTCAATGGCAATATTACAACATTAACACAAAGAGGCATTACATTTAACACAAACACACACACAAAAAAACAAAAAAAAACCCAAAATGATAAGACAATACCAAAACAAAAGTGACAAAAAAACAAAAACAAAGGTCATGTCATTGCAGCGGCCCAGCATCTTCCTGACATCTCCTAACAGAAGACTGGTCTGGGGTTCTGAGGGTGCAGAGGTCACTGAGGGTTATATCATTGTCTTCACCTGCTCCATTAAATACAGCTATGCTCCACAGACAGTTTCATTCTCAGTTTAGCGTGAGGCTACAATTGAAAAAATGCACACATGAGAGTGGAAAGTTCTGCAGGTAATCTAGTAACAGTGTGCTATTTTATAACCACATATGCAGCCAGTTAATTTCTGTAATGACCACCATTCTGCCTGGAGCAAAGCAAGTTCAAAATGAGCAGACCCTATGAGGGAATGTGAGGGAGTGATTAATATAATGCAGTGTAAGCTCAAGTTTTTACACGTGTTTCTCTCTGAAAACAGTGTGGCAGTTCAGATCAGTGAGTGGCAGCTGAAGGAGAATCAATATGTTTTTGACATAAAGGCAAATATTTCTGCTGGGGACTATGTGTGGTATTGTAGGAGGACTCTCTGGATAAATCTTACAGCACAGGTGGAGCCCAGGATTTATCCAGAGGAATGCTGTGTCATTATAAACTATTCAGTACTACAAACCTAAAATCAATTTTTAACAGCTGACCTGTATGCCATGTAGAAGATCCTGACCCAGCCTTGTTTTAATGAAGCTACTGTTACTGTAGTATGTGTGTAGATTTTCACTGGATATTTATTGAAGTTAATGTACTATTTTGTTACATGCAGACATACAGTGGATATGAAAAGTGTACACACCCTTGTTAAAATGCCAGGTTTTTGGGATGTTAAAAAATGAGCCCACAATAAATCATTTCAAAACTTTTCCCACCTTTTCATGTGACCTATAACCTGTACAATTCAACTGAAAAACAAACAAATCTGTTAAGAGAAAAAAATGTAAAAAATGATGTACAATAAGTTGGTTGCATAAGTGTGCACACCTTTAAACTAATACTTTGTTGAAGCACCTTTTGATTTTATCACAGCATTCAGTCTTCTTGGGTGCACACCTGCCATCAAGTAATGTTTGTTGCAATTGAACAGGTGACTGAAAAGCAGGAACGCAAATGTAACATTTCAGTATAGCAGGTATTACACAATACATAAACACATGTTAAATGTTGCCAAGTTGATTTGCAGAGAGCTGGGGTGTGAGACAGCAGCTGCACAACAGGCCCATTTTAGTGCAGATAATGGCACAGTTCCTTAAACAATTTTCCCTTTCTCAAAACCAACTGCGGCCATGTGCCCTTCATGTTATTTTGCACAGCATTTTCATTTCCTCATTTCTTATGGTTACTTCAGAAAATAATGATCAGCACTATATCAACAACAATTTTCATGCTGATCTTTTTCTTACTGATATGTTGCTTTGAATTTATCGCATATGTTAAAAAAGTGTGTAAATTAATTTCATTGTCTGTAGTAAATTTAACAAACTATTCAAAATTTTCCTTTTTAATATGAATCTTCTCAGAGTTACATGCACTCAAAGTTGCATGTACTCGAAGTGGGTTGAAATATTTTCACTTTTTATTTAGGTTTTTTAAACCCTCATAACTTCATAAGTAAGGTTTTAGGAGCTACAATGCACATTTAAGTTTTGTTATAAACTGCAACCAAATAAAATTTACTCCCACTCTTTGTGTCACAATCTAAATACCTATCTGTCTATCTATCTAAACTTAGCACAAAAAGTAAGGAAATTTGTGTTTGGTTGATTATTTCTTTGTTGTAACAATGCTTCTTGGCAATAAATCTCATACCATTGGAAAACCTGTT
Source organism: Paratilapia polleni (assembly GCA_015106735.1). Lineage (NCBI taxonomy): Eukaryota > Metazoa > Chordata > Actinopteri > Cichliformes > Cichlidae > Paratilapia > Paratilapia polleni. The sequence goes on from VUQI01061399.1 coordinate 10,512, forward strand.
TATTTCCCTTTAAATTGTGCCACATTTGTAAGGGCTGACAATTATATATATATATATATAAGATAAGATAAGATAACTAATAATTGTTGTGTTGATCTCAGTAGTTTTCAAATTTATCTGACTGAAAAATATAGATCTGCCATTGGTAACAAGCATGAGCTATATGTTTTTTCAGAGATATATAGCAAGGATTTCTGAAATCCCCAGAAAACTACTACAGAAGACTACAAAAGACCTTTTCCCTTTGAGGAAACACTGTAGATAACAGCATCATGCATCTGCGCTTCCTTTCTTTGAAGGGAAGGAATAACAAAAAACAGGGAAACACTCTTTTTACCATCAGCCTGGTCACTTGATCATGACTGCAACATGAAAAAAAAACCCCACAAAAACAAAACTCCATTATTCCGATGTATTTCCAGTTTACTTGTTGGGTGAACGATCTGCAAAGATTAGAACTTTCACCAGACTAGCATGATTTAACTACTCATTAACAATTACACGCGGGTGTCACAGTACAGGAAGATGGATTCGCTCTGTGATATTGCAGCCAAAAGTATGTTCATCGCTTGTGAAATGACAACTGTTATTTCAAAATGTTTTTGAATCTTTGCTTCAAAGGCTGAGGGAACATGAATGCTAAAGATGTGACAATTAATTTATTTCAATTCATTTTCTGAAGCAGTTGAAACTCAATAGGAGTTGAATTATATTCATGACTTCATTCAGCAATACTATACAACACACGGGGCGGCTGTGGCTCAGGAGGTAGAGCGAGTTGTCTACTAATCGGAAGGTCAGTGGTTTGATCCCTGCCTCCCCTAGTCTGCATGCCGAAGTATCCTTGGGCAAGATACTGAATGTGTATGAATGTTAGTAAGCACTTAAGTTTAGAGAAACGTGCTGTATGAATGTATGTGAGACTGGGTGAATGTGGCCTGTAGTATAAAGCGCTTTGAGTACACAGAAACTGAGTAGAAAAGCGCTACATAAGTACCAGTCCATTTATACTTTTTGGAAACCTTATATACTTGTTTTGGTTTAGAAATTCTGTTGGCAAATTGCTGTGGAAAGTTTTTAGTTCGGCCACATCTCACTGAGTGGATTATTTTTTAGAAGTGAGGAAAAACGAAGCCCAAATGTAAGTAAAGGAGACTGTAAGGTGGCAATGTTTTTTTTCTGGAGAAATGCTGATGGATGTTAGGATTCCCGATCATGCTTCGGTAAGAAATTTAGATAAGTTTGTGTCGTGATGTGCATGTAGTAACCCGGTATGTTGTAAACTGGTTGGGTGTGCTTGGGAAAAGAAAGACTTAACCTTGAGGTAACTGGGGGTTAAACGACACTTTAATATTGCATAAAATAGTGCTGATGACATCTTGTGGACATCTGCTCTGTCAGCTGATTGCGTCGCTCGGTCTGTACACCCAACCCCACGAGGAAAAATCAAACACAGAGGGAACAGCGTCGGACTTCAGCTTGTCGGTCCTGACTCAAACAGCTTTTTCTCCACACAGTCCTCATTTATAAAGTGCTCTACAAACCTGAGCATTACAGGTGGATTCTCCCATTTCAGTGCAGCTAGCCAGCAATGGTAAATGTTAAATGGACTGGTACTTATATAGCACTTTTCTACTCAGTTTGAGTACTCAAAGCGCTTCATACTACATGCCACATTCACCCAGTCATACACACATTCATACAGCACTTTTATCTATACTATGCTTAGCTATCATTCACACACAAACTCACACTCCGATGAATGCATCGAGGGCAATGTGGGGTTCAGTATCTTGCCCAAGGATACTTCAGCATGTAGACTAGGGGAGCCAGGGATTAAACCACTGACCTTCCGATTAGCAGACGACCCGCTCTACCTCCTGAGCCACAGATGCCCCAGTGAAGAACCACTTACTGCTTAAGAGGCAAAGAGTGAAAGTGGACAGTCTTTTCTTGGTTTACATAAAACTCGTTGCTGCAGCCAGGCCAGTATAAAAGTGACCCCCTCAGACTGCTTTTTAGTTTTAGTTTCCTTGTTTTCCACTGAGTTATTGGTTCTGTCATTAGTTAGATAACATAAACTAATGTAGGACTGTTAGCAGCAAACAAACAACCAACCAACCCAGTGATGTCACAATCTGTACTTGGACAAGATAGCGCTACACATGCTCTAAAAACTGTAACTTTAAACACTTATTTTTTAAATCCATCTTCACAGACAGTGTTAAATCTGAGATAGTTTTTTAGAGTAGGTGTCCATGGTGTAAACTAGCCTTAATACATGTAGTGTTTCATGTCCACTTTAATATTTGACTGTGCTCACTACATAGTTGCTATCTGCCTGGTGTTTGGGCAGCTAGTGTACTGTATAGGGGGGTTTATTAGACATTTTTACTTATAAAACCTGAAAACAACAAAGAATGCGTGAAAGTAAGGCATATAAGAAAAGTTGCTGGCTGGAAAACAGAAAGAATGAGCAGGAAGATGAGGGGAACTATTCTCAGGTGATAAATCTCATTCAACATTTCACACAGCCATGTGATCGCTTGTTTTCATTAAGAATTTTGATCATTGCCACTTTGAGGTTAAAGGCCATCATTTCTTTTTGGAACAAAAATTGCACTGATCAAATTAATTGCCATAGGCTCTCTGAAACTTATTTTGGAAGAGAAAATGAGGACAATTATTGCCCACCCTCCAATTTAAACACACTAACGTCCAGCTTCAACTTTTACCAACCATCCTTTTTTCACTATTCCTGTATATTAATGTGTGTTTCTGCACAGTGAGGTATTTTAAATGACACATGAACTCAGTTTTACCTTGGATTAAAGTAGATTGTTATCTTTTACCTTTAAAAGTAGAATTATTCTCATAGCCCAAAGAAAAAATGTCAAAACTTACACAAATGACAAAGTCGTAATAGACCAGAATTATTGTCAGCATGTTTGTTTCTGCCGTATTGAATGTTTGTGATTTAGGCTGAGTTTTGCCTGAGTTTACGTCCTCACAGTCAGGCTTTGGCGTGATGCTTCTGTATTGCTTCACATTCTTTTTTTGTCAGTGACAAACACAGAAAATCAGAGATGAGACCTAAAAAGCTACATTACCTCTATAACGAATTTATACCTTTCACTACAACTTGCTGTAACACGTTGCTATGTGTGATATCAAACAAACTGCCGTCTGACAGAGGCAGCATTGATGTTAAACACTGAGAGCCAAACAATGGGTTCAACTGAACCCTGCGTGTTTTTACTAGGGTTTTCGCTTGCTCTACTCTGAGCATTGTAATACTAACAGCAATGAGTCAGTGCTGAGTAAATGCATATCTTAAGGTCATGCTGTGGCTGTGTTGGATAAATCCCGCTAATAGATGCTTTGAATGTGTGGAGATATTTTAAGACATGCACAATATGCCCAAACTGAAAAGAGAAACAAACACACAGTCGACAATTTTTCCACCTCAATGAGCCAGTAAACAAGAAATCTCTTTTACGTCCTTCCTTGTAGGCTAAATTACCTGTTTATCTGCCGTGAGAAGATAGGCTCTTATCATACATTGAATATGTTGACAGGGAGCAGCATGGTCTGTAAGCTGAATCCGATGGGATGGTGTATCTTAAAGGCAGCGGCTCTCTGCATCATTGAAAATCCTCATGTAGTATTTCCTTCAGCTAGCTGGTTATAGCATGTAAGCAGTGCTGTTTTGTTTTTCTCACTGCTGAACCTTAATTATGCAGTTGTCTCTGCTCAAACTAAACACAGAAGTGAAAATAAAGTCATGGCATGTTGAATTTTAACCATATGCGTCTGTACAAATATTAAGGGTGCCTGAATCAATACTTTTACTTTAGCAAATAGTTACTGCAATTTTCTATAAATGGGGTTCACCAAGGCAGCATTTAGCTGCTAAAGAGTCACATTTTTGTTGTTTCACTATTTTGGGGGAAAAGATAAAGTAGATATGGAGTATAATTTGCTGCATTCTGTGTCATTGGCCCTCATCTCTGGAGTAGCCCTGCAGTGTTGAATGAGCAAATAGCTCAACTAGACCATTGAAACACATCTTTTCAGACTAGAGTTCACGTGTATCAAATAATCTTTAATATTGCTATTTTATTTTTATGTTTTATTAATGTTAATTAGAATGCTCCGCTCCCCCCAAACAGCCCTTAGGGGGCAGTTAGTCAGTTAGAAAAGAAGAGTCTTTGTTGAGGAAGATTTGATTGGTGTGTTGCTTGCAGGACAAAGAAAAAAAAATCCATCAAAAATAAAAGAAACAAAAGAAAAAGCTACTAACCCCACGGGAATCAGTCTTAATATAATACTCTAAGTGTACAATATTTTATTGTTTTGAAATGTAGAAGATTTTTAGATGTTAGGGTGCAGTCATCTTGTTAGTTTCTCTGGGCTGGTGTTGACACTGCTACGCATGCTTAAAAAGCTGCATTTTCACAGCTGGCAGACAAGTGTAAATGTGAGTACATCAGCTCGCATCTACTGTGTTAAAGCTCCAAAGTGACAGACATGTAAGACGCTGTCTGTTTGGTAATAGGCACATGATCTGACAATTCAAGAATGTGTCCATTTACAGTTTTTCATCACCCCCACAGCATAACAGAGGACTGGCTCGATTATTTAAGTTTTTCCTTTAAGAAACACATTTCTCTCTATTTTCTTTTGCAGGATGCTGATGGAATAACACACTGTGGTCCTCACAGAGCTTTCTTTGAGACAGCCAGGCCATACATCATGCTGCCCTGACCTGCCATCCAGCAAGCCCAAGAAATGTGCAGTAAGAGACTCAGGCAGCCCCCCCCCCTTCGTTTTTTTTTTACTTGTTTAAAGATAAATAACTTCATCCATGTGCAGCTTCATTCCTATTGCACCTCAAGTCCATGCTTTAGTGCGTTTGATACATTTATTCCCCAATGATAGTTTTACATCATAAGTATATCTTTAAATCCAGAAGCAGCCACATATATAATTGTGTTAATGTATTCAGCTGAAAACAAAATACTCCATCAAGTTGTCATATTGTTAGAGGGCCTTCTCTCATTCTGTATATGTATAGAAAAGCCATTAACAGGTCAATGCCGCACTGTGACATGGACTAAAAAGTCGACTGGCTGGGAGATTGGCTTCAGGTGACAGGGCCAGATACTTCCCAGCAGCAGGGGGTTGGAATCTATAATGGAGGACTTGTCAGGACTCAAAAAGGGATTCATAATGATATCTTTGACAATAGAATCCCTGACTGCAAAATGCGTCCCTGCCTGTCAGTGGAGCCGAGCCAAATAAGAAGCTGCAGAGGTGCATATAGGGTCTCTCCGCAAGGAAATGATGCTATCTGAGGTTTTTAAGGGTTCTAAAACCAGGGTCCATGTGATGATTTAAAGATGTACCTAGCAGGTAAAGTTGAAAACAAGAGGTGAAACGGTAGAATTTGGCATGACTTTCTTGGCAGTTAAAAAAAAAAGTCTTTCATCTTTTCATTCATTCTTTCCCTTTTTTTGCTCCAGAGATGTGTAATAACCCTGTGCTGCTTTCCTTGTGATAACACACCGAAGTTCATGGCTCTTTCCTGACATTATTACTACACAGTGCCAAATTGGAAGTGTCTCAGGAGGTGGAGATGACATTCAAATATCCCGTCCAGCTCTGTTCATTATGGCCAGTGTAAGTTTTCCTCCAACTGAGAACCAGGTGAGCGACTCCTCTCTCAACTCTCACCTAATCAGCTCCCCGGAGAGATCGGGTTTCCGTGGAGATGACGCTGTTGTGTGGTTGACATTCACATTTTTTATTATTTTCAGTCATTAAGGTCAAATCCATTAAAAAAAGTGACTTTAATGTTTGGTAGAAGCTTTTGATTTGTAACAGGCAGTCAGTTTTGGACAATATCTTCAGGGTATTTTGATGTTTTTTTAATGTGCTTTCCATTATACTTTCAATAGAAATAGGAGCTGGCGACAGCTATTCAATAAATATCCACTTATGTTTTTTCAGGTGGTGTGATATTACCCTAAGGTGACATAGCAGTTGTGCAAGTTATTGACTCTGTTTAACTGAAGTGCTTTCTTCCGCCGCTACGTCCCCTAAAACTATATTCTCAAACTTGCAAACATGGATGAAATTTCATTTTTCTTGAAAGGGTACACTGTGTATGTCGCTGTTTTGTGTCAATCAAATAAATGACCTAAAGTTGTGCATCCATTTTTAGGCTTTCAATTGCCTTGAAGCATAATCCCAAAGTGGATGCACTTAGCTCGTATTTCTAAATTAGCGTGTCCTTTTTGAACACAGAAAGGCACCCTAAAAAGAAAAGCAGAGGTGGTTGGAATGCACAAGATTCACCCATTTCCTACTGAAGAATTATTGGAGCATATCCCTCTGGCTGGCAGTATGTTAAGTGGGCTGAGACACTATGTACTAATAATTTGAAAGTAACAAAGGCAACAAAGGACAGAAAATTTTAAAGGGAAGACAACTTTGACCTTCTGTCCTAGGAGAAGAAGTGGGATGTAGGTCTCTAACAGTAATAATATAGTGTCTTCAGAAGACAGAGAATGGGAATCGCTTTTATCTCCTGGCTGTTCACTTGCATGTTAACACCTCTGTGCTGGCTGGGTTTCTAAACCTCCTTCCTCCTCTGTATCCTGCAAGGAAGAATTTAAAGAGTCCTATAGATGAGGTCAGTTTTGTTGCCCTGAAAACACTGATAAATATTTAAGTAAAATGTCACAGCAGACATCCACAGATAGCTGGTATTGTCTATTTTTATGGAGTTTTTTAAATTTATTTTTTATTAATAACGTGCCTGTTGGTTAGGCAGACAAAGCAAACAGTCATATGTAATATTAATGCACATTTTAAAAATCAAATGATCAAATTGTTGGTGTATTTCGTGATATAATGTGATATAATAAATATGAAGCTAATATCTTCAGATATTGTACATATGTACATGTCTGGAGTTGTTGCTCGTCAACAAATTATTTTTTTTTTAATAATTATCAGTTTCTTATATTAACCTAACACCTAGCAGCTTAATTGGAATTGTTTTATTTCTACAGTTATTTTCATTTTAATCATCCTGATTTCTTTAATGGTGGAAAAGTTTTTATTTAATCACAGTCGACAAACTTTGTTTGATACCACTCACTGTAAAGCCTTTATTTCTGCTGTAGGTTTGCACTGTTGAAAAGAAGCCTCTTTTACTAAAATGCTGTACTTAAGATTTATAAATATATATACAGCTTCAGAAAAAATTAAGAGACCACTCCAAAATGATCGGTTTCTCTGATTTTGCTATTTATAGGTATATGTTTGAGTAAAATGAACATTTTTGTTTTATTCTATAAACTACTGACAACATAACTCCCAAATTCCAAATACAAATATTTTCATTTAGAGCATTTATTTGCAGAAAATGAAAAATGGTCAAAATACCAAAAAAGGTCCAGTGTTTTCAGACCTCAAATAATGCAAAAAAAACAAGTTCATATTCATTTTT
>VUQI01061400.1:0-20623 GCA_015106735.1 Paratilapia polleni
GGGTTCTAGCTTTATTCCTGTGTAGAGCATAAGTTTTTTTCTTTGTTTTTTTTTTTTTTTTTTCATATTTCAGCCTTTCTGGCCTAAATTAAACAGTACACAAATGTAACACATTACTGCCAAGCTGGTTCAGTGACCATTACTTTATCCGAGAGGGGAAGCAGTGACAAACTTTGGCCAGAAGATGGTAATCAGGCATCATGACTCTATTGAATCAGCAAATGCAGGGACATTCATGGATAAGTTTAAGGGCTCATTTGGACTCCTGCCTAACTTTTCTATGTTGCCAAGTCTGCAGTGCATCAGAAAATACTGAAATGGAGCCAACGGTTAACCCAAACAGATGTCTCAGTCTTACTTACTGGTCTCTTTCACAGCTATCAAGATGATATCAAATATGTTTGATTGCAAATAAGTAAGTAATGATTTATTAAAGAAATAAAAGAGCAATAACTTAGGAAACAAACATCTGACCATTAAAAGAAAAATAAGATGGCATGCCAAAATGTGCAATAACACTTTCCAATATCACACAGAGGAGCAAACTACAATGAGCATAGTATATTTTACAGAGACACTGACAATAAAATGATGTAAATAGAATAAAGATGGGTTCTCTGGTACAAGTGTGTTTTAAGAAGAGTATGTTGTACAGAGGAGCAATGGTGGCTATATTGGACAAAGGATGTTGAAGATGGAGCTGCCAGGACCACAGAGAAGATTCATGGATGTTGTGAAGGAGGACATGCAGCGGAGGATGCTGTTGATAGGGTGAGATGGAGGCAGATGATCCGCTGTGACGACCCCTAAAGGGACCAGCCGAAAGAAGAGGAAGAAGAAGAAGTTTAACAATGTTAGATTTGAAACTACGTACAGACTGTCAAAAATACTGCAATGTGCAAGGCCATAAAATGCCTTTATTGATCTGTTTTTCTGGTTAAAAGCCTGGCGGCAGCCTTCTGTACATCCTGTAGATGGCACGAGGAGATAAAGTATGTAAAAGCATGTGTCTTTAAAGCAAATCAAATTTAAACAAACTCTGTATCGCTGCTCAAATCTTAAATTCCTCTTGAACTTAATATCAAAAATTCTTGCAGAGCAAACACGGCAATCATGCGACCTGCATTCATTTAAAACCGAGCTCAGAGAACATTCAAAGGACACCGTCAAGCCAACAGCGAAACTTAAAAGTTGATAGATGCACAACTTCTAGACTACTTGTAAATGTGCTCAGAGGCTCTCGTGTTAGAAAGTTGACAGTTAAAAATATATTTGGTCCACGACTTTAATGCCATGTCATAAGTAGCAGCATACAGCATATCTGAGCCACACATCTTCTAGCAAAACTGCCCTCCTGTCAGACCATAGATTGTTTTGTGCTCCATCATCTGTTGTACTGGGCATGGCAGACTACAGTGACTGCTAATAGGCTCAGACATTCTGTGCTATGACCAGAAATACCAAGCACTTGAGTTTGGATTGAGTCATGATAACAGGATTAACAGGAGTGAAGTGAATACACTTGAATGTATTTTTTGGTGACAGTACTAGATACAGGCAATATTTCCACTTTTTTTCTAAAAACCAACTTACACAACATATTGACATGTTTAACTGATAACATTGCATCAGGAAAGCAGAATTTAATTAGAAATATTAAAAAACAACGACTGGAAATAATGGTTGTAAAAGGTTGTAACCAGTTATTAAAACGTGACTACCATATCAGTTGAGAGAAATCCTAGAAAATAACATAAGCAACAGCTACAAGGGAGAATATGTTATTTCCTGTGTGTGCATGCTGGAAAGAGCAGATACTGACCTTTGGATTTCATACACAAAAAAATGGATATAGAAAGACAATGTCAAGTGGGGAGAAGGAATTCATATGTATTCGGTCCTTTGATATGAATGGCAACCAGATAAGCACAGATGAGAGGTTGCTCTAAACCAGGGGAACAATGATACAGCTCATGTTCCTTCACACCAGGAGTCTGATCTTCTCCTCTTAACACACTCAATTATCTCAAAATGAGATTTTCTCTCAACTAGGAACAAGCAACATGTAAGATTAAAAGTCAAGGCTTTGTGGGCACAAATTCACACACACGCGCATGCACGCACACACTCAAACGCACACTTGCTCACAGTCACAGACATTGCCCTGAGTTATTATGCATTCATAAATCAAAAGGTTGTGACGGGAATTAATCTAAAACGATGGTGAGCGTAAGTCACCGGATGCAAATATGACAGCTTTATTAGAAAACTAGATTGCTTGAATTTGTCTGAATTAATGTGACACTTTTTCTGATTAAATAGCACTCCCTTCCCTTCACTTACCAAGCTGGGGCTGAAGGGGGGGAGGTGAATAAGGCAACAACAGGAAAGCAGAGATTGCTCATACCCACTCTGTTTTTCATTTACTGTTTATACCAGAGCAATACTTTAGCCATACCACCCTGAACACGCGAGATCTCGTCTGATCTCGGAAGCTTAGCAGGGTCGGGCCTGGTCAGTACTTGGATGGGAGACCGCCTGGGAATACCAGGTGCTGTAAGCTTGGGGCGGCTGTGGCTCAGGAGGTAGAGCAAGTCGTCTACCAATCGGAAGGTCAGTGGTTCAATTCCTGGCTCCCCTAGTCTGCATGCCAAAGTATCCTTGGGCAAGATACTGAACCCCACATTGCCCCCAATGCATTCATCGGAGTGTGAGTGTCTGTGTGTGTGTGAATGTTAGTAAGCACTTAAGTGTAGATAAAAGTGTATGAATGTATGTGTGACTGGGTGAATGTGGCCTGTAGTGTAAAGCGCTTTGAGTACACAGAAACTGAGTAGAAAAGCGCTATATAAGTACCAGTCCATTTACCATTTAAATTTGGACATATCAGACAACATACATAGCTATACCAGTAATATTAGCCAGGATTAGTGTGATGGAAAATGAAGACTCCTCTGGTACCAATCCAATTGGTTTACTTTTTTTTTTTTTCTTTTTGCCGCACTATTGTTTGACCCAGTATTGCTTTGGGACACAGTTGAAACAGCTGTAGAAAAGGTTGTGCACAGAGCTAATAATGTCTCCAAGGGCTGAGTGACATCACATCATTGCACAGCCTCATAAAAACAAAAACAAGGAAGTCAACAAAATGTTGCTGTGGCAACATCCACTTTCAGAGGAAGCCATCCCACAGCGAGCTGGCATTACTTTCTTCTTTCACTCCATCATCCACACAGCAGCTGCAAGAATAACACAGAGCACTGTCTTTATCTGGTGGACTGCCACTTTTAACCCCTGATTAACATCCACACTTTAAATTTAGGATTTGTCGTAGCTCATAATAATCCACAAATTATTACTTTTTAACATGTGATGCAAAAAAAACAAATTAATCAGACTATTTCAAAGCCTTAGTGAGCAAATATTCAAAGGAATTCAAACAAAGTGAGCAAAATGATGGAATTTACGGTTTCATCTTTCATCTCTATACCTCACATATTTTCCTCACTAGCTAATCTGCCATGATTCTTCTGTTTTTCAGCAGCTGATTGATGAGCAGCAGGGTCAGCTCAGTCATTATGAGAGTGCTGCAGGGCAGTGTGTTGGCGAGCTGCAGAAGGCCCAGGATCAGGTCCGCTCACTACAGGCCAAGATCAGAGAGAGCGAGACCAGGAACCAGGTAAAAAGACGTCAGCCTCCACAGCTACAGTTTGGCACACTTCATCCATCTTCTGCTTTCTGTACTTTGAACCTGAAACATGACAATGTCAAAATATCCATCCATCCATTTTCTTAACCTCTTATCCAGTTCAAGGTCTTAGGAGAGCTGGAGCCTATCCCAGTTGTCATAGGGAGAAAGGTGGGGTGCACCCTGGACAGATCACCAGTCCTTTGCATGGCCAACACAGAGACACAGACAACCATTCACACTCACTTTCACACCTACAGCCAATTTAGAATTGCCAGTGAACCGAACATGCATGTCTTTGTGGGAGTAAGCCAGAGAACTCACGCAGACACAGGGAGAACATCGAAACACATATCAAAATATGTTCCAGATAATGTGAAATTTCTTTGTGCATATCTGTGTGTGTGTGTAGAAGCTACAAGAACGACTCGGTGAAATGGAGCTGGAGCTGCGGTCAGCCCGAGAGGATGCCCAGCAACAGGAGCGAAACATCCAGAACATCAATGATACTGTAAACTCCAAACAGGCAGAGGTACAGTAGATGGATGGAGAGATAAATGAGGGTAGAGAGGGGCTAGAAAGAGGAAGGAATTAAGTCTGAACACTGCAGGGAGAAAGGAAGGACGGTCAGAGGTAAAAGTGCTCAAAACCCCACAGTTTCAGACATGAATAGTGTTTTTGTGTGTGCAGGTTGCAGAGCTGTACAGGGTGATTGAGGAGCAGAATAAGATGCTGTGTTCTCTCAAAGAGCTTGCCAATCGCAACCAGCTGCAGCAGCTACAGGTTTGTCCTCTACACAAAGCACAGCTCTGTACCATCAACTGCCAAGCTACCTATCTAAAATAATTTCTCAGGACAAAATAAATAAATATATGGTTCACATTTTAGTATTCCCATTTGGTCCTTCACCTACCCTTCTCATCCTTCTTTCTTCCCTGCCTGGTTTTACCTGCAGGCATCTGGTGCAGAGACTATTAGAGGTCAGGGAGAGGTCCTGGCTCTGCAAGCCTCTCTGTTCCAGACTCAGTTGGAGGTGCAGGCTGGACAGCGTGCTCAGTGCCAGGCAGCCAGGGCTCAGGAGGACCTGAACCGGGCTCTGGAGAGACTAGAGAAAGATTTGCAGGGGTCGCTGCAACACCGGAGGGAGACAGAGAGACACAACCAGGTGAGAAAAGGATTGTGACTGTGTGAGAATTAGTCTTTAAATTGGTTTAATGCACTGTTTTCTTTATTAGTTTATTTTAATGAGGGTATTTAATTTCAAGGAAGTTGCATCATGGTTCTTTTTACTTCATCATGTCATGCATGTGTGATGCTCAGGAACTGCAGCTGGCTCTAGAAAAGGCTCGATCAGCTCTGCAGGAGAAAGAGGAGCAGCTGAGAGAGGGTGAGACAGACAGACAGATAGAGAAGGAGGAGAGAGAGAAGACCATCAGAGAGCTGAAGACTTCCCTGCAGACCAAAGAACAGCTGGTGGAGGTCGGACACAATCAAACAGTCTGTAAACAGTAAACAGATTATCATGTTCTACGCTCAGAAATGTGAACAGGTCTCATTTATGTGCATATTATATAATAAACACAGAAATGGACTCTGCTAATGCTTAACATGCTGCACATGTGAACAGAGAACACCAAAGCTAAAAGTAAAATTAGCTGCAGTTCCTCTCACAGCCACTAGCTACTTCATGAAAACTCACTTATAGGCGATTTATGCTTCTGTGGGAAATCGACGCAGTGGCTACATCGTAACCGCAGACCCCTCCGAAAACCTGACATGCACCTCCCTAGAAATGTAACTACATGTCGCGTAGACGCAGCCCCGGACCCCAATTGGTCCAGCTACTTTTTCGCCGCAGTTTTTAAATTTATCAGTGAGAAAATAACAATCATCACCTCAATATAAGGTATAATAATCACAGCATCAGTATAAGGACTCACTCGGAATGGACGTGAGGGAATGTACAAAGGACCGAGGAGGGGGAAAAAAAGTCCTAGCATTTTATTTGTTTCTACCGTGGCAGCACCGCATGTAAAACACCAGGACACAACCACAAGGGTAATTAACACATAATGCACCACGCACAAGCATAAATCCCGGCAACGACGTCGGCCACTTACGTAGGTTACATCCTAAGCTCTACAAAGATTCACCGCAGAAGTCTAAGTCATGCTTTAGGCTCCATTTAAGCTCCAATTTCCCTCTGTGGTAAAATGATATTTTGTTGTCCCATTTAATTTTTCTGCTGTTGACTGCCTCTGTCTGCTGTCTTTCAGGACTACTGTGAGCTATTGGAGGATCCAAAGGAGAAGAGAGACTCTATGCTTGAGAAACTTCGCCAGCGTATAAAGGAGAGAGACCAAGCTCTGGAGGTAAACACAGCAACACACACACACACCAGCTAACACATTTACACAAACCAACAGTGTTCAAGCATGGTAGCCAGGATGTCCTATGAGCTCCTTTGAGTTATGATAATTGTTGGTATCCATTATTTGATAATCCCACTTCAACACAAAGGCAGTACAGGTTACTTTATAGTGGACATAAATACATAAAATTGGAAAGTTAAAAAAGGGAGTAGAACAACAGTCAAAAATATGCTTTTACAAAGATAGGTGTACTATAAATACAATGTAGTGCAAAAATGAAACAATTATTCCAAATGTAATTTAATTAAAGACAACAGAAAAGTGTTGTGGCCTTAGGCTACGTCCACACGTACACGAGTATTTTTTAAAACAGGGATTTTTCCGAGTTCATCTTGAAAAATATCTCCAAACTGTGAAGAAATGTTGGCCAATCAAAAGCCCACAAACAATAACACGGCTCACATTTTCATGTCAAAAACTGAGATAAAGGCGCACACCTTTAACGTTGTGAGACAAAATCTGTTTTCCTCGTCTACATGGAAACGCAAAAACTAAGTGTCTGAAAATCTTCAACCTGGCAGGGGTTATTCAAAAGGTCAGTTTTCAGTGATCCAAAACACTGTTTACATGTGGACGAAAGGGCAAAACGCATAGAAAAAGCTATGTTTACCAAAATACCCACCTTAGATTCAAACAATATGATTTTGATTAGGTGGAGGTTAAAACAAAACTCCACTTTTTTACTCAAAACCTGCAGCGAGCTGTGGACGAGAAGTTCCATTGCATGGAGGAGAAGGAGGAGGAGACGCTTCGCTTGCAGTTGCTGCTCAGAGAGAAGGAGAGAGACCTGGAGAGGCAGCGCTGCGTCCTTGCCAACAATGAGGAGACCATAACTGTAAGAACACACACACATGCAAAATAAACTCCTCTTTCTTCTCTGTAATGTTGACTCATCCTACCTCCTTATCTGCATGTTTGTGTCTGTGTCAGAGCTTGGAAGTGCTGCTGCGGGGTAAGACTCTGGAGCTGGAGCAGGTGTGTGATGCCTGGAGGAATGTCCAGAGGCAGCAGCAGGAGAGTGAGGAGAGGCAGAGCCACATCCTGAGAGAGAGAGACGCCATCATCAACGAGCTGCAGACAGCGCTGCAAGCTCGGACGCAGGAGGCACAGGTACAGAGGGACGAGCAGGAAGAGAAAATATATTTACTGAAATATGTTTATATTTATGTTTAAGCGCTGCAGAAAAATTCCATAGTATCATGTTAGTCAGTAAGTATAATCTTGTGAGTATTTCAAAATCAGAGCAATAAGTCCCACGTAATCATAATATCATGTTTCTTCTTTCGTTTGCAGGATCTGCGCTGCTCTCTGCTGGCTCAGATCCAGTCTGCTCCAGGTGATGTTCTGGAGGAGCTTAAGGTCCGCCTCCACCTTAAAGACCGCCTCTTCCAGGAAGTGCTGGCTGACCGGACCCATCAGGCCCAGAAGCACCAGGAGGAGGTCCAGGATCTCCTCAGAAGCATCAACACCAGGGACCAGTACATTAAGGTAGACAAGATGAAGCAATTAGAATCAAAAGGTGAATAGAAAAGGCTGAATATACAGAAAAACTGACGACACTCTCCCTCCAGGACTCTGCGAGCCAGCTCAGTGAGGTAATAACTGAGCAGACATCAAGGCTCCAGGAGCTTCGCAAACAGCTGAGCTCAGGTTTTGGATCACGGCCTGACTTTGGACCAGACCTGGCTTTGGAGCTCCAGGCGGTGCAGGAGGAGCTATGTCTGGCTCTAAAGAGGGAGAAGGAAAGCCAGGAGCTGAACAGGAGTCAGACTGCAAGGCTCGAGTCCCTCAACAGGACTCTGCATGTGAAGGAAGAGATCATCAGGGTCAGTGTGTGTGAGAGAGAGGAAGGTCTTTATATGTTGTCCGATTTGTAACGTATATTTCTAGAACCTCTTGTAACCGATACTTTGTGCATGTTTTGCTTACTCTTGTGTATGTGTGTATACATGTCATGGGTTCTGTGTGTGTGGGTTCATACCTGTGTGTGTGCTACAGGATTTCCAGAGGCAGATGGTGGATCCTTCAGGCCTCCCTCTGGTGGAACGACTGACCCAGGAGGTCGAGGAGCTGAGGGAGAGACTGTTTCAGGAGGACGGCCCCCCAGTGAGAGGCCCTGTCCTGGGCCGTGACCGGCCCAACAACAGGCAGCCTGAGTTTGGAGGTGGGCACCAGAGAAGCATGGGACAGTATCTGTAACAGCAGCACTTCCAGCACCAGGAAGCGGTGACTGTAGAGTGACTTACTGTATTGTGGTGGTGGGCTTTGTACTAATACAATTATCTGATACATAACTGATACATACATTTATCAGTTGGGACTGTCTCGGTGAAAATACTAACATGGAACTTTGTAACCAATAGATGAAACTGGATCAATTTTTGGCTTCTAAATGCAAGCTCAGTTGACAATCACTACAAGCCTGCTCGCTTCTTGTCTGTTTTTATTAATGATAGACTTAGCATCATTCATTTAAGACCTCTTAACTTGAAGAAGGATGTGGAGACTGAATTAACTCTGAGCCTGGGAAAACTTTAGACTGTTTGAAACCACAAATCTTCAACCTGTGTAAACTAATTTATATCCCAATATATCTCAGGGGATGCAGAGCCCCTAAGATCTCATAAGGTCTTATTTTTATCATTGTGGTCACAAAGTATTGTAATTTTTTTTACACAAGTTAATAACCACACAAAATAATTATTGTGCACATTAAATAATAATATTACCTTATAGAGCAGACAACAGTTCCCTGTTTTTTTATTTGTTTGTTTTTTTACATTTTTTACCAGGAACATTTAGAAGACTGAACAGTGGAAAATAAAACAAAAGCTACAAGAAACTAACATTTCTGGCAGTTTGTGCCTCTCTGAACTATTTCACTTCAGCCAGGACCACTATAGTCAAAAAAACTGCCCACCTTTGGAAAGCATGAGGTGGAGAGAGCAGCAACAAGAACCAGCACCAGTTTCGTTGGGTTGTAAACTGGCTTGCAGATTGGAGAAACTCTAGGCAGGCTGAAATAACTAAAATAGTGCTATATGAGATTCACCAGTTGACTGCATAGAAAGAAATCAGCTGAGCCATCAACTGATGTGGGCTGCATGAACTAACACTGTGCTTGAGTAATACCCACTTTTTGATTGTAAACTGGAAAGATGCTTATCAGAAGAGACCAGGATCATAACCGTAATAAAAGGTGTTGACAAACAATATTCTGCTAAAAGACGGACAAAAAAACAAATGTAAAGAAATACTATTAACTAATTGTCTGACAATGATCATGATTTGAGCAGTAACCTGCATGCTCTACTGGAGGTCTGAAAATTTTTGTTTTTGTGTTTGTTTTCATTTGTTATGGAAATGTAACATATTTTAACTCGACAAACCACAGCAGCTTCTCCATATAGATTTTGTCCTGAGCTTGGAAACATCCCGAAAAAGAACATTTTGTTTAATAGCTTTGTCAGTGTTGTAGTGCAATTACTGTGACTTTGCACAATTATTGTTTAAATAGAAGTAATATTAGCAAGGCCTTTTATATTTAATGTAAAGGACAACACAGCATCATTACTGTTTTAAATGTCATTATTTTTGGTCGTATGCTAGTCAGAACGTGTTACTTTTATATGAGGGTCTGTGTATTTGTGTGTCTTTGCATGTTTGGCAGCACAATTGAGATTTCTGTATACTGAACCCAAGTTGCATGCTGTCTGAAGATTATGGAAATCTAAGCACATTCCACATTGCCTTTATTATGATGATTGTGTATATTTAGTTTGTATGTTTGCTTCTGTGCCTTCCAACAACCAACGGTTCAATTACTCTGTGGTTTGAAATTAATGAATGTTATGATAAACTGAGTGTCACACTGGAACACAGTAAGTATTTGTTATTCTTATTGATCTCATCAAACTGAAACATGTAAAGTCTGTGTGTCTGCACAGACACCATGAGAGGCCACATTCATTGCTTTGCAGGGATTCCTGCACATTTTATTGAATTTTTATCCTTCCAGAGCCTAACATGTTTCAAAGTGGGTCGTAATAAATAATAAACATACAGTAATTGTTCAGTGCATTTGTGATTTCAGGTTTTGGCTGTTTCTACAAATCATTACTCTAGTTGCATGTTTGAAAAGGCTCAAGTTCTCATTGTTTCCCTGCATCCTTACTGTGTGACATTCACTTCCAGAAAGAAAAACAGCAAATTCATTTACCTAAAAAAGAGAGAAAAACACACACACACAGTAGCATAAGCACAGAGTCCATCTTTCAGAGGAATACAATACATCTCTCCTTCACTCCCCATCCACTCAGTGGATTTGTGTCAGACTAAAACATCTAATTAATATGCAGTTATTTCATAGAGAGATTAAAATATTTGTCCAAGCTTTAATTACATTCAAGCTTAGAATAGTAGTAGCCAAGTGAATAATGAGGTTGTTGGTCTCCTCAAAAAGAAATCACATTGTATTTATGCTTAGTTTTTTACTTTTATTCATTATTTGTCAAGGACCATGCACATAAACATCAATCTCATAAAAGAAACAAGTCCTTGTACCTGATTTGGCTTCTAGCAAATTTCCATCTGCATATATAGGTGTTTACTTACACCTGTAAATGCAGAAACGTCCTATGATGCCAGTAATGATAACTGGTGAGTTTTTTGTTTGTTTTTTTACATTATTTTAATTAAATTTAATAATGAATACATTTTAATTTACCAAACATACCCTGCCTAAACACAGAATGTGAATTTCTCCTCTGGTTGTTAAACCCTCCCATATTGCAAGAAACGGTCTTTGTACAAGTGATTGTACAAATGTAACACCAAAGTAATAATGTGAGATATACAACTCTAGAAAGTGACATTCAGACTTTTGAAAATGCATGAATATTACCTTGGAGAGCCAGTCTTGCCTTAGCTCCTTACAGGGCGTTGAGGCTCAGAACACTCATCACCCTGTACTGTTCAAGAATTTTTAAACCTTGTCCATCCTTCCCTCAAGTCTTTCTCATTGGCTTCAAAACCCCATATGATTGTCCCTCAAAGCCCATCTAAGCATTTAATGCATTCCACTTTAAACTACAGCACAGTGCACTAAATAAATCATAAAGTAAATAATAAAATCAAACTCTTATAGCCTAGGCCTGTGGCTGTTAGACAATATTGTGTTCCAAAATTACCAGCATCATCGCGAGAGTAAAGAATATTAGAAGAAGTGAACAGAGCTAAAGACATCAGCAGCTGTTTCATCTGTATTGACAGTGTGACACTCAGTTGAAAAGTTTCTGAATTGCTCATAATTGAAATAAGAATTAAAATAAATGGACACTTTCCTGATTTGATTTGTCACATCATCCTGCCTTTGTTGTGCTTCCTGTAGAGCTGAGCACTGAGGATGAAGACGAGGCTGGTGATTATCAAAACAGTGAATACACTGAGAGCTTTGACGAAGAGGAGACCATCACCAAGGTCTGAGCTCATCATTTAGCTGCCACTTGTTTTATGCAGTTGGGTTTTCTTCTGACTCTTTGGCCTTCATATAAAAAAAATAAATAAATCAAAATTTTCTACAGATAAAAAAATGCAGAATTAAATGATACAAAATGCACTGTTTCTAGTATTTTGTTTTTTGTAATTGTGTATTAATTTGCTTATGCTTCTATGTGTCTGTACAGAGTTGTGAAGGTCTAGAGAAGAATCTGTCTCGGGACACGTTGCTCGACGGTCAGGGGCTGATGGAAGTCAAGCAGCTGGTGGAGCAGAAGAGGGTGGTGGAGAGAGAGCTGGGAGAACTGAAGGCTCAGCTGGAGAAGGCTGGATTCTCCTCAGTGTCACAGATGAGGTAATTTTAGAGATTTATTTTTGATCCAGTACCTAATAAGCTCCAAATATGTGTATTTTTTGATGCTCTAATGATCTTAAGCATCAAACGTTGATTGAGTCACCACTGAAAATGATTCATAATAAAGACAATGCTACCTCCTTTTTCATTAATGTTTAATAAAACTGCAGTGGAAAAGTCATTGAGAAGATTATTGTTGTATTATTGAATCTATATAGTTGTGATTTTTAAATCCACAAACAAGTTAGGTTCCTTAAGTGTTGTTGAAACAGGCAAACACAGTTCTCTCTTGGCATATGTTGACAAAAAGAGTGTAGATTAATCCCATCCTTATTCTCTAACACTAAGCTATCCTTGGCCACTAGAGGGCACTAGTGTGTTTTTTTTTTTTTCAACTTTTCTCTTTTAAAGGAAAGCTCTGTTCAGCCAGCAAGCAGAGAATGAAGATTTAAAGCGTCACCTGAATGGAGGGCTGGAATCTGACAGTAAACAGAGTGATGAGCAGAACATGCTGGATGCTGAAGAGGTGGATGAGGAGGAGTTGGATGTGACAATAGAAGAGGAGGAGGAAAGCTCTGAGCTGTGGGAAACCTGGGAAGGAGGGCTTTCCCTGTCCCAGGCCAAGATCCAGACCAGTGATGAGCAAAGGAAAAAGAGAGCCATCAGACCTGAGACACTGCACCTACTCCCCAACTCCTCACAGGTAGGAGGACTGTCACTATGCTGTTACTGTTTCATTCTGTAAGGTGTAAATGGAAAACAAAGTATAGGTTTGAAAAGGCAAAACTAGTGTATAAAATTTGGAGTGGCAGTCTCAATCTTTTTCCCCCTGTCTGTAACCAGTACAATGACCTGGGTGATAAGCTGTCTGCAGGTCGGCAGCAGGCCGTCGCGTCCTCTGCAATTTGTGAGAAGACAGTTCGTCTGCAGCAGAAGAGCAAAGAGCTGCAGGAGAGGCTGATGGTGTCTGAGGCCACAGTGCAGGCTCAAGCCGAGCAGCTCAAAGACTACAGGGACCTGCTCAGTGAGTGGACACAATTTTCTAACTTCTAACTTAACTTTCTAACTATGGTGATGATATTTGTCAGTAATCAGGAAACAACTCAAACTGGTCAAATAAATGCTCCGTAGTTGATGAGGATAGTTGATGAATTCCAGTGGTGTCAAACCCACTGGAGTAAAGCTTCTTCTTCTGTGTCTCTGCAGCAGAGACAGCTGTGCAGCAGGACAGTAAGCAGATCCAGGTAGACCTGCAGGATCTGGGATATGAGACCTGTGGCCGCAGTGAAAATGAGGCTGAGAGGGAAGATGCCAGCAGCCCAGGTATGTCTCATTATCACTGTATGCCTGTCGAAAGAGCCTGCAGGCTGTTTGAGATCCTCTGTTTTGAATTTACTTTGCATCAATAATGGTACTAAAGGTAGGCCAAAGATTGTCTGGTAAGAGTTAGTTTAAATCATACAATGTCAATACATATCCTGAAGTTCACCTTTTTAGTGTTATTTGTAGGGGCATCATAGAAACCAGAGGGCAGCAAAGTACATGGCAAACAGTAGCATCCACACATTACCAGTTTAAAAGCTAGATGGGTGACAAATTATAGGAAAATCCTTGACCTGAACCGTTGACTCCTAACTTGAGTGTTTCTGGTGGATATTTAATGCTGTGGTACATTTTGCTTGCATGGTTTGGCTGCCATTGTCCCCTTAGAGGGAAGGGTTACTGTAAATCAACAAAAGCTACTCTGAATGATCACCATAGATGTTTTTAGGAGCCAGAAGTGACCGTATTTGGATGAAAGGCCGGTCTGATAAGGTATAAGATAAGAACTAGCAAGCTTGGTCAGCAAGCTGCATTCATAAACTGCACAGGTTCAACACACAGAGACAGGTACATGCAAATTAGTTTTTAGTAAAAGACTAATAAAATCATAGAATTTGACTCTCCAAAGCCGAAGCAAAATTTTCTTGGATGGGCTGTACCACACTGCAAACCATATTATTTTTTACACATTAAAATTGCTTTAAAAGTTACCAACAGGGCAAACAAGGCAGAGAGGTCCAATTCACTGACTCCAGTTAGCAGAGATGAGGCCTTGCAGACTGCTGTCAGCTAGAGGTCCCTATATCCCTAACTTTAAGTCAGTAAATGAATGACAAATGAATGACAAAATTTACCCATCAAACAGCTGTTTTGATGGAGAAACTATCTAGGCCAAAACAGCTTTTTACATTTTAACATGGCAGTGTTAGACAGTATAAAAGATGGATGTAGCCACCGTGACACCACCCATCGGTTAGCCAAGTACCGTTTTGAAGCCTTGAGCTTAGTGTTTTCATAGTCTCCATCTGGGTGTTTTATAACCAGCCTTGACGAGGGAGGGGTGGATCTGACTGATCTGCCTCTTAAAGGCCGTTAGAGGAACTGCAGTTTTTGGCACTTTATATTGGCTTCATTTTTTTAGCCTGAGAAGTTGCTGCTTCATGTTTACCTTTATCCTGTGATAAATTATTTCAGTGCTGGTAGAAGTGGTCTCTTCATTTTGGGTTTTCCTTTAATTTGTCACCATTTGAATATTAATTTGTATAGCCTCTTTAAGCCGACAGGGCATCAGTTGTACAAATGTATTAATGGATTTTACAACATTTGTACACATATCTCATATTTTATCAGTACCACAAGCTACAGGCCTTAACAAGATATTAACTTATGTTGAAACTGTTTCAGTAAAAAGTAAATATGACAACTTTACACAAAAGCTAGGCTTTAGTCAGAGCTGTTGAATCAAACTGTGTTTGTTATAGAGAAAATATGGGAGTTGCTGACAAAGTTTGTTTTTTTGAAATATGGCTCAGTGTTACTTATAGGAAACAGATTTCCAGTCTGATGAATTTGATTAATACATACTCCATGTTTCCTGACAGAGTTTGATGATCTGGAAATGTGTACATCTCTGGAATGTGGTTCCCAGTGGTGGCCTGCCAGCAGCAGCAGCAAAGCCACCACCCAGAGTTGTGGTTATGGTGATGAGGTCTCGTCTCTCCAGCGCCTCATTGAGGACCTTCGCTCACAGCTGTCGCGCTCTCAGGGAGTGATCCGTGGACTCCAGAGCCGCCTCCGCTCCCTCTCCACCTCTAGTGAATATGGGCCTTCCACACCTCGCAAGGTCAATTGGTCCTTCCAGGCATCAGCCTCACAGAGTGGCGCAGAAGATGATGAGGGCTGGCAGTCATCTGACGGAGGACAACTGGCTTCGCCCCATCACCCAGACAAGGACCTACAGAGGCTTGTGTCCCGTGTGGACGCACTGGAGGACCAGCTGAGGAAAGGTGGAAAGAAGGCTGTGGGAGAGGATGGAAAGTCTGCCACCTGGCCAGGGTAAGAGAGAAAAGTTTATTTACATTCTTTCTGATTGATATCAGCAGTTGTGCTCAATACATCCTATACATGTATCATATTTTAAAGTGATAATAGCTTAACCCTCATCCTAACAGCATACCAACTAACCTCCACCACCACTAAACAAGAAAAAAAAAAAACTACTGAAAGAAAAATGTTAAATTATTATTATTTTTAATTATTGTTAATGAATTAATGTCATCTGAAAAAACCTCATTATTTAAGTAAACTTTGAGTTAATTTGCATATTGTGTAAAATGAATATGCATACTTACTTATACTACCCACAGTACTTTAAACTTAAACACTTTTTAATTTCATTTGTCTTTCAATGCAAAATGCTGAATAAATGTTATTCAATTTTAGACTTCGAGTGGTAAATAATATAACTATGAACACAGCACACCACTGGCAGTTGTTGCATCATGCCACAGGTAACTTAACATCTCTGTGTCTGCTGAATCTGTGTGTCACCTTTCAAAGAGACCCCTAACCCACCAGAAGTATGTGCTACTTTAAGTTAAGACCCATGGAAAACATTAACTTAAAAAATAGTTCTGTCAAAACTGCAGAAGTGGAATTGGTTGCTGTTGACTCCCCCAGGACCTCTAGCTGAATTATCAAATGAAAATTATAAAATGAAATTGGAATGATAAGCATAAAGCATCTGTGAGATATGTCAAAAAAGTATACCTCTAGGGTCTGCGGGCACCGTTTGTAGAATTAAAGGGGACCTAGTAAACTCTTGAACTCTGTTCTTGAACTCTACTAGAGTAGCTTTGTATGATTCACAGTTAAAAAAGAATCCTTCTTTATCTTATAGTGGTGTTTGGTGCAGGCCCTCAGTTAGTCCTCTGTCCGAAATAAGCTCCTTTATCTCCCTTCTCCTCCCCTTAAGCCAACTTTCTTTTGATTGGCTGCCCCTCATACACATAAGCTTTGAACAACAGGTGGGTGGAGCTTCTGTGCTCACAGCCAGAGCTGTGTGCCTGAGATGTCCATATTAGAGATATCTGCTCTCTTTCACATATATCATGCCAAGAGTAGAAAAAATTGTCTCACAGTGTTTAGAGCCGTACTGAGGCCTGAGCTTTTGGCTCACAGAGATTACTTGCACATACTGGTTTCTTTTGGAATATTTAATATGAGCATCCACCACTGGAACAATATGTATATGATAGAAAATAAGGAAAGCACAAGAGGTTCCCTTTAAGGTTAACAGTAATTATAAAATTTGTAAGTAGGGCAGACTACAAATAATTAGAAAATAATAACAGTGTTACTGTTAAAATGAAACAGAGCAGAGAACAGAGTCATATGACTTGTAGTGATTGAATTAAATGTGTGCTGTGAAATGGATATTATGCGGAATCAGTTCAACATGGCAACAGAAAGAAAAGAGAAAGGTGGGAGAAACAGAATAAAAATGAAGTGAAAACAAGAGCAGGTCAGAAAACCAAGCAACATCTTTCTAAAAGTTCAAATCTAATATTAGGCCTGGTTCTCTCTAAATTTGATATACATAAAAGGCCCACAGTTTGACAATACACCCTCTAATTTGCTGAAACTGCCTAAAATGAGCAAAAAAAACATCAAATGGTACTTTCATAGAGATAATGCAAAAACCCATTTAAAGTCAAAAAAGTCGATCGCAGTACCTACACTGTCAGCCTCTTGGTGATTGATACATGGTTCAGGCCATGTACAGTAGAGTGATCCATTAATCACTGCAGGAATTAAACACCCTGCCAGTGTCCGTCAGTATCAGGCTATGTTAATCAAGTGTAACCACAGATGTTTTTATGTAAACTTGGCAGCCTGACAGTCAGGAGATTAACTAACATGAGGCTGGGAACACGCTGCCCCATTTGCCATTTATGAACAAAGTGTATGGCTGCAGTGAAGCACTAACATTAACACTGTGAAGCTGAATCAGGTCATAAAAATGACATCAATGCATAATGTCAGTATACAACTCTTGTATACAAGATGCAAGTGTGTGAGTGAGATACATGAAAAGCACTGAATGCACAGAATAAAGTTCTGGTTGAAAGATTATTTTGCTAGAAAAGCACTGTTAATTCCAGACCATGTATGTACAATATACATTTTCTTACAATTTGCCCAATGAAGATCAAAAGGACCTCTATAGGGTTCAGGTTCTTTAGAAAGTATGTGTATTGAGGGAACAAATGCTAGGCTTTCTTACCTGAAGGAGAAGGTGAAGCTCATTGTCTCATAGATCTTATTTTGTGTTATAGGTGTTGTATGCCACAAAAAACCCACTTATAAAACAGGACCAACCAACTAAAATAAACTAGACAAAAGGCCACATTTCTGTGCATTCATCAATGAAATAATTTTTGTTGAAAAAATAAACTACTTTCATGAAATGGCAGAGGATGAGTTTAGCATTGGCATGTTATGGCAAAAAGCATGTTTTCATGTATTATTTTACAGGTTGTCAGGGTTTCTGCATGTGACTCATTTCTTTTTCTCTTCATTCTGTAGTAAATTTGACACACTGATCCAGGCTCAGGCTAGAGAGCTGTCTCATCTCCGACAGCGACTGCGAGAGGGGCGGGGTGTGTGCAGCATCCTCACCCAGCACCTGGGAGACACAACCAAGGCCTTTGAGGAGCTGCTGAGAGCTAACGACATCGACTACTACATGGGCCAGAGCTTCAGGGATCAGCTGGCTCAGAGCAGTGCTCTGGCACAGAGAGTTGGTGCCAAAATCAGCGGACGTGAGTAATTTGTTTTTATTTCATTATACACCGTTAAATTCAGCCCAGATGTGGAGTCTCAGAAAGAACAAATGGCACCATGAATGTCTGATGAGCATAGAGTGTAACTGAAAGTTTATGACATTAATGTGCTTCCTTTGTTTTCAAACAGGAGATCGTTCTGAAGATCCCGATGAGAAGACAGAGCTGCTTGCCATCCGGTCAGTCCTCATTACAGCCAGCCATGTGTGTGTGTGTCTGTGTGTACATGTCTGTATGTGCACATCAACTGTGTTTTGTCTTTGAATTTTTGAAATTGAATTGAGTCCTGCATAACAGCAGGCTCGACATGAGTCACTGGAAAGTATTGGTGTGTGACGTCTGGGCAGATGTTTGTTCCTCAGGGCAGAATTATCAAATGCTCGCTCTGTGGTGAGTGAAGATCTCATTGGCTAATTAATGACAGAGTGAACTGATGGAGAATAACTGGATATGTGCTGGATAGACATCCAGGACACAGATGGATGTTCTGGCTTACTTAGCTCTCAATATGTCATCAGAATTTCAAAGGAAATGAAACAAAAGCTATTTTCAAAAGATTATACTGAGTATAGAGACAAAGTTCATTTGCTATTTGAGATTAGTAAGTTGCACTTATGCCATAAGTAGTTATTGTTTTCTTTTGGAAATTACTTTCAAGAATTACTTTCAAATTGTTTCTATATTAGTCCAAAAAAGAGATGGAAGTTTGTTTTAAATAGATTTTATAGACCAACACCATAATGTCTGTATATAAAAGGCATTTAATACGAGGTACAGGATATTTAAAATGAGGTATGGCCTCCTCTGGACATGATGTAAGCAGTTACCCATCTGCACACGGACTGCACAAGTGTCCGGATCTGTTGTTGAGGAAATACTCTCTAATCTTGGATGAGTGCAGCCTGCAGCTGTGCAATGATCATTGTTTGGCTACCTCTGGTGAACACGTTGACCCAGAATATCCCAGGCATGTTCTGTAGGAGACATCTTGGGACTAAATGCTGGCCAAGGAAGTGTCTGGATATGCTTCTGATCCAGAAAGGCCTGCGCTACTCTACCAATATGGAGGGTGGGCATTGTCCTGCTGAAACACCCGCAGACGGGGTGCTGCAGCAAGAATGGCACAAGTACAGGTTGGAGCAGCTCATCTCTGTACCTCGTCCAGTCATATTTCCAGGCAACCATTCAGACATGCTTTCCAATTAAATTCAATTCAATTCAATTTTATTTATATAGCACCAAATCACAACAACAGAGGTGCTTTATATTTTAGGGTAAAGACCCCACAATAATCCAGCATGCCAATAGTTGCAGCATGGTGGCACTGATGACAGAGTTGTCCATACACTTTTTTTGTGTTCTGAGACCACTGAGAATGCAGTAAATCTATCCAGTTCTGAGGTGTACAAGTGATTTGTGTTCGGTAAACAAATGACCAATCCCACCACTGCCTAAAACCAATCAACCAGAAGTAAAAACTACTCACAAAATATGTTTGGGTTTTCTAAGAGATTAAAACGATGCATTGAGAACTGGATTTAAAACAAAGATTGACAATGTATTCCACAACATAAAACGTTTCTTTTTTGACTAGTATATATTGATAATTTCCAGCTTCATATTTTTATTCTGGGACTCTACTAGAGTAGCTTTGCATGATTTACAGTTCAAATTAATCCTTATGTTATTTGTACTTGTCAAGGCTGGAAAAGGCAATAATGAAAAGTGGACCCTAAAGCAAGACCCAAAACAGACCAATTCACAGTTTAACAAATTTATTAACAATGTTATAACTTGCACAGAAAAGGATTGCAATAATGGGAGCTCCGGGAGAGGGATCCAGCCACTGGGAGTAGTTATTCTGAGAGAGAGGAGAGGTGTATTAGTCCAAGTAAACGTTTTAGCAGGGATTCCAGAGAGATATTCCAGAGGTTGTTTAATAGTGCGAGTGAGATTGCTTACTTGTAGATGTAGAAGAATGTTCGGAGGAGGGCCACTGGTTTGTTCTCCGGAAGGTACAGAGGTCATAGGAGGGCGGGCAGGCAAGTGAGTCGGTGAGTTGAGTATCTCGAGAGAGAATTCCAACAGGAGCGGACCAGCTTGACGGAAACGGGTAAGTGACTCTGCCTGCAGTCTGAGAGCCCTTCGCTCTCAGACTGCAGGCTTACTTGTGGTTCCTAGGGTATTTAAAAGTAGAATGGGAGGCAGAGCCTTCAGCTTTCAGGCCCCTCTCCTATGGAACCAGCTCCCAATTTGGATTCGGGAGACAGACACCCTCTCTACTTTTAAGATTAGGCTTAAAACTTTCCTTTTTGATAGAGTTTATAGTTAGGGCTGGAACAGGTGACCCTGAACCATCCCTTAGTTAAGCTGCAATAGGCTTAGGCTGCTGCGGGGCTTCCCATGATGCACTGAGCACTTCCTCTTCCTCACTTTCTTTCACTCTCCATGTGTTTATACACCACTTGCATTTAATCATTAGCTA
>VUQI01061401.1:0-10340 GCA_015106735.1 Paratilapia polleni
AATCGGGGCCAAACTTTTTATTTTTTTTTTTTTTTTTTTTTTTTTTTTTTTTTTTTTTTTTGGTATTCTGCTTTCAGTGGTTTCAAATTCAATAACAAACTGACAAATAACGTTAATAAAAGAAGGCATTTGAGATCTGTGCACTGGGGCAGTAACCCACTTTCTTCATTTAGTAAGCCAGTCTAACCCCTCACCCTAACTCTGATTGTTGCAGGGTTTGGAATGGTATCAGACACGTATGAAATGATAACACATGTAGTTTAAATCGATTTTATACAAATATTTATTTATCTTTTAACTCCTGCCGTGATTCTTTGCTACTATAATATGAATTTTCCACCAGGCATCAACAGATATCTAATCTCTTTTAATTATTAAATATTTGTACAGTATATTGCACATGAATCTCCATACTTTGAAGGCCCTTGTTTGAATTCTAAGCAGTTGAAAAGTGACCGTTGAAATCCAGTCCTGTTTGCCTCCTAGCAGTTTTTATCTGTTTGATATTTCCAATCAACAACTTGTCACTTGGAACATTATTCTATGACACATTTAGTCGTATTTTAGCAGCAAAAGCATTTTGATGGATGCTAGATAAAGACTTGGCCATATTGTTTTCCTACCTTGCTCATCAGAAACCATTTTCTTCTAGACAAAACCATTTTGTGATTGTGCAAAACGGAGAAATAAGCCCTCTGTCTCAAATGCCACATGTCAAATGGATTTGACTGACACAGATTGCAGAGGATAAGGTTTCAGACCACAAATTTCCAGCCTGACGTACTTGGCAAATCTGGCTTACCAGTGAGGCATAAAGAGCTGTCGTGTTCTCTCACAGAGGTTTACTTTGGAGAAAACTTTGTCTGTCAGACCTTTTGACAGAGTTCCAACCTCGACTTTTTCTTAATTTATGACAGAATGTGTACTATTGTTAAGACTTGTTTTTTCAGTATGCTCTTTCAGTTTTGGTTTTTTTTTGTTTTTTTTTAGCAATTCTAATTCCTATGTTCTACATTGCCTCTGCTTGTATTCATTTTGCTCTGTATCAGAGGCACTTAAATTTAATAAACAGGGCTGCTGCTTTTAGTAATCATGCTTCTTCCATTTATTGTTTTGCTCACCAGCAGCTACATGTTCACTTCACATATCATTATATAAATTTTATGCTGCTGTATAATGCATTTTCTAAAATGTCCATAAACTGGCAAATTTAATTAGAAACAAATATGATTTGGTAGTTATACAGATATCACACCATTTAAGCATTTACACACATAGATTGTAGTTTGTAGAGTTTCAGGAAAAGACACACATTCTCTTCCAGAAATGCTTCTCTAGTTAACAAAATATACAAACATTGTGCTTGCAGCCAGACGTGAAATTGCCAGTTACATTTAGTTTAAAGAGGCAGTGTTGGCAACAATCAAATACATGGACAAGTTATATTTTACAAAGATGGTCAAACTATGACATTAAAAAAATAATAAGATCTGAATTGGTTAAAAACATAATACAGGCTAAGTTCAACACCATTGCTGCAGCCAAAGAAGTACTGTGTAAAAAAAAGTGTGTGATAGGAAAAAGCACTGTACACTATATATAACGTAATATTAAAAAAGTCAGTGTAAATGTGCACTTTAAGCACTTTGACTGGAAAACTGAAAACTGTAATGATAAAGTCAATTTAAAGCCAGGAAGGAAAGCCTGCAAAAATGTTGATTGTGTAAATTAATAGATTTATCAGTATCACATGGCAATTGCATATTCTGTTAAAATAATGTCTTGCTAAAAGGTAGGTATTCCTATGGTGTTCATTTTAGTTTGGCATAGTGCTATCATTCCAAAACAAAAGAAAACAAAACAAAACAAAAACAAGGTTAAAAATTTACTATGTTTTCTTCCAGAATTGCTTCTCTTTGTAGATACACAAAGTCTGCATCTACAAAGATGTAAACAGAAAATATATCACAAATAATTCAATTTCAAACAACACTGGAGCCATAAGACAAGCAATTGCTTTGATGCTGCAAGCTAGCAGTAAAATTGCTGCTTTCAAAAAGGCCAGAGTACATCTGTATTTTCAAACTGGCTCTAAGATTCCATCTGAGGACTTTTATTTTGCAGACTGTCACTGTAGCGCTTCAGGTAATTGTGCAATAGATCTCTGCCAGATGGTGACCCTCTGCCAGTGATGCAGTAATGGGGACTGGACTCTCGCAGGTTAATTTTCTCTGGCTCGGCAAGAGATTTTCCAGGAGTCTCCTCGTTCTTTGATATAGTTTAAAATCCACGTACTCATGCCTCTGGGCACCATTTCTGCCATTCAGGCAGACCAATTTTCATTCTCAAATCTTCATAGAATGTGTCATCTTAGCTGCATGTGGTTTCCACTGCAGCCTTTGAAATGATGACAAACTGTCATTACAGACAGACCCAACAATTGTTTACTACCTCATCTATATTCTGCATCCACATGTCCTTTTATTTATAGCTCTTCGCCCCACTTCTCCTCCCACCACATCTAAGTTGTTATAGCCATCATCATTGCAGAAAGGCAGCAGTTTCAACTTCAATATTGCAAGCAGAACATTCTTATATTCTCAGTAAAGTATGGCCATTTTGCTGAAGGTAATATTCCACCTGTGATGCACTCTATGCCACAACATATCTGCAGAGTACCATCGCTCTTCCTGAAGGGGTTAATGACATATACTGTGTGTTTCTGGTCAAGGTGAAGGTCAGCAGCAACATGGTTTAAGCACTGCTCTGTTTCAAGTTATTACTAATAAAGGGCAGCCACAGTGGCCAACCTCACTCTGCTTTTAGAGTGAGACACTTGATTAGCAGTTCAGGCTTGAAATGACAGTACTGTGAAGACTTTCTGGCAAATTAAAGCAGTAATGTAATTATGACAAACTACACCAATCAGGTATAACATTATGACCACCTGCCTAATATTGTGTTGGTCCCCGTTTTGCTGACCATACACAACAAACTGCGATGCACTGTGTATTCTGACACCTTTCTATCAGAACCAGCATTAACTTCTTCAGCAATTTGAGCTACAGTAGCTGTGGTCTGTTGGATCGGACCACACAGGCCAGCCTTCACTCCCCACGTGCATCAGTGAGCCTGTCACCGGTTCACCACTGTTCTTTCCTTGGACCACTTTGATAGATACTGACCACTGCAGACTGGGAACACCCCACAAGAGCTGCAGTTTTGGAGATGCTCTGACCCAGTCGTCTAGCCATCACAATTTAGCCCTTATTGAACTCGCACAAATCCTTACGCTTGCCCATTTTTCTTTTGAGGACAAAATGTTCACTTGCTCCCTAATATATCCCACCCACTAACAGGTGCCATGATGAAGAGATAATCAGTGTTATTCACTTTACCTGTCAGTGTTATGCCTGATTGGTGTATGTCATAAAAAATGTGAGTTCAGCATGTTTAAAGGGAAAGGTATTGTGTGTGTTTTTACACACACATAAAACTTTTCATTGTAAATTTGCAGTAATTTACTTGCAAACAGCTTTGCCAGAGAACTTTTTTTTTTTAATTCAATCTCTTAACAGAATGCATCTTCCCAGTATATTCCTTGTGGTGTTAAATCAAAATCATATAATTCCAATGTTGGTGAGCAGGTAGCATAGGAAAAAGTTGACAAATCTCAATTTCACCAATTTATTTTGGCCAAGCAGTACTTACAGTTATACTATACTGTGTTTTTTCTGTTACAGACACTCACTGATTTATCTGCAGCAGCTGTGCTGTTTTCAGATTGTATAATGTTCTAGATTGTATGTTCATATTTTTCTAATACTATAGTTTTATCTTTCTTGTAAGATCTGTCACCCTGCTGCCTATATACCGGCCCATGTTTGAGATTGGTCAGATGCTGCCAACGCCACACCTTCTATGCAAATGCGCTCGTTGTTAGGATGGGAAGCCCTGGGTCAACTTATTTAGTTGATAACCCCCTCATGCTATTGTTCAGGGTTCAGGGGTAAGTGAAGCCAGGTAACGGAAAGATATCCTGTATATGTTGAACTTGTTTCATACAGGGCCCTAAAGCAGCATTAATTATGGGGCACTGATAAACCTGAAAATGGTGTACCACAGAGAACAGTTTAAGGTATCTTTACTCTCGTTTGGTGGGTATGACAGAAGTGTTACCTTATCAGCAGCATACATATTAAAATGGCAGTGCACACAATGAGTCCACTGTGATAGTTGCAAAGATTCAAGGCACTACCTTTTCAATTAACAAAACAAACTATACTATTTTTTGACATGGGTGAACACAGCTATAATGACCAACCTTTGTTCTTCATTTAGCAAATTCTGTATCTGTGATGGAGTTCCTTTTCTATCCCTCAGTAAACAAAGCTTGATGCATTGATCTTGTGGTGGTGTGCTCACTTTTGGTCTGTCTTTTAGAGTACCATGCAATGCGCCCTTAGAAACCTTTAGTCTGGCCATGATTAGATGCTGACAAAGCCTGTCTTTGTGATTTTGATCCTTGACTTTGACACTTTGCCATGTCTCCTAAAATAATAGTGCTACCTAGTAACCAACATTCTGCTTGGAATCAGAGGCAGTCCTATCTTATGTGAAAAACGGCTGTAAAATGATTTATTTAACCAAGTCTGTGATGGGTTAATCAAATCCACATGAACACTGTTGAAATGGAAACTTAAAGTGGTCAACAGAATTTAAAATATTTATTCTCCATTTTATTTTATAACTTCTTGTATTTTTAAATTCTCAGACTTTCTGATTATTTCCTGGTCTGCATGAAAATATACCAATTCTTTTGATGTGCTGTCAGACTTTTGGAATCCACTGTATATTTGGTTCTGTTGGAACTTACATGCTGCTTAAGTTTAAAACTCCCACATGCTGTGGCTGCTGAGCCGGGGTTCACTGACAAGGCAATCAATCGCGTGCTCTGCCTCAAATAAGCTATGTCCTGACTGAGATGTATTAATAACGTAGAAGATATGTTCAAGGTTATTACTGCTCATATAGATGGCACACTGCTTTCTGTGACTGAGAGGGAAAGTCAGTATCAATTGTTGAGAGAGAAAATATGAGATTTGCATATTATTTCCTTCTCATCATCTTTCCCCTTAACTCAGTTGTGTGATCTTATGATACCTGGTTAACTGCTCTCTGACTCCCAGCAGCTCCAAGAGGGTTATTATTTATTCTAAGTAAGAGAAAGGTTCCTTCACATGCCACATGCCATTAAATAAAAGAAATCTACTAATGGCTTTGTTGTGCATCTTATCTTTCACCTGTACAGTATCCAAATTATTTTATGATGTTTCTCAGCCACTGTGCCAAGGCTCCAACACCAAGAGACACCCGGTGCACAATGGAGACCTCCATCTGACAAAACAGCATTATGTATCCCCTAATCCAGGATGAGAAAACACTTGGGTTTAGTTGTTCAGTTGTCTTGAAGAGAATTCCCCAACCACTCTTAATGTAAAATGAATGGTTTATGATTGCCCTGCAGAACTACATACCAGCAAGACAAAAAAACTGAGTGTATGAAGAAAAAAAAAAAAGTGAGCGTCCCTTGTGGCCTGGGGTTATAATATTGTAGAAGTAGTGTTAAAAATAAATGAGATTCTTGAAATCAAAAAATATTCCTCTTAGGCTTGTTAGGATATGGCATCATATCAAATATACATCAAATATGCTTTTGACCAACAGCAGGGTGATAAACACAATTATTATTGCAGACACTGACACAGAGGCATATGTAATGAATTAATGCGGTGAATACACCATTAATATTCTTTAATAAATACCTCTGAATACACTTTTATTTCCTTTTTTTTTCTTTTTACATGCATCTAAAAACACAGAACTGTTTTAAATGAATCATTTCATTGGCAGACTTAAGGAGGGGATCACAAATAACATGTCTATTCCCAAACAAACTGACATTGCCAAACCATCCAGTCATTGCAAAAGTTAAAATGTATTCAATAGAAGATTAATAAAATATTTTTTAAAGTGATGTGTCAACATTAATACCTTTAAACATTAAAACCAGCTTTCTCGAGCCTCTGATTGGCCTTTTAGCATAAATAAGTTCAAATTAAATGTTGTTTTGTCACCCAAAGTGGTGAACTGGTACTTATAATGGCATCTCCATAGGTATTCTTTTGATAAATGTAAGTGCAAAGACTGGAATCTGAGGAGAAAAACTGAACACAGGTGTGACACAAAAAGGGCAGGAACTGGAACAAAGGCTGGAAGCAGAACAAACTGAAGTGTAAGACCAACCGAGACTCAAACTGACATGACAAGATAAGGGTCATGGTCCTGGGTCTTTGACCCAGTGTTTTGAGTTTATGGACTTTCACTTTCTGTTTATTATTAAATACTTTGTTTGATTCTTAGTTCACTTATTGTTTAGGTTTTCACCTTTGTATATTTTCTTAGTGTTTTCAGCCTTGTCAGTTGCAGTTACTTTGTTAGTCTATATTGTTCCCTTAGTGCCAGCCTGGCTGGAGGCAGAGTGGGTTGCCTACTAATCAGAAGGTCAGTGGTTTGATCCCTGGCTCCCCTAGTCTACATGTTAAAGTATCCTTGGGCAAGATACTTAACCTTAAGTTGCCCCTGATGCATTCATTGGAGTGTGTGAATGTTAGCTAAGAAAGTGCTTAAGTATAGATACAAGTGTTTGAGTGTGATCGAGGCATTGTAGTATAAAGTACTTTGAGTACTCAAACTAAGTAGAAAAGTGCTATATAAGTACCAATCCATTTACTATCTCTGCCTGTTTATGGAGTCCCATGGATTGCTGTCTCATTTAATGGACTTAGTAACTCTGCACTCTCCCATCGGCTGTAATAAAGGTTTAGGCTTCTGTTTACATCTGCTTGCCTGGAAGTCTGCATTTGGGTCCTTATTTCGCAATTCATGACAACAAGTACACCATTTGATAAAATTATCCAAAGCTGGACCCTGGCCCACCTCATGGTCCTGTAGGAGGCTGACATTCACCAAATCAACAGCAAACTTGGCAAGACTATGAACCTTGACTCAAACATACATTGACAGTCACTGGTGGAGAGCATAAACAGCAATGGTGAAAAGATCTACATCTGGACTGGTACTTATACAGCACTTTTCTACTCAGTACTCAAAACGTTTTATACTACATGCCTCATTTACCCAATCGCACACACATTCAAACTGAGCTTTTTATCTATACTTAAGTATGTTTTTTTAGCTAACATTCACACGCACACTCACACTCCAATGAATGCATGGGGGCAACTCAGGGTTCAGCAAGGATACTTCAACACACAGACTAAGGGCGGCTGTGGCTCAGGAGGTAGAGCGAGTCGTCTACTAATTGGAAGGTCAGTGGTTCGATCCCTGGCTCCCTTAGTCTGCATGCCGAAGTATCCTTGGGCAAGATACTGAACCCCACGTTGCCCCTGATGCATTCATGTGAGTGTGTGTGTGAATGTTAGTAAGCACTTAAGTGTAGATAAAAGTGCTGTATGAATGTATGTGTGACTGGGTGAATGTGGCCTGTTGTGTAAAGTGCTTTGAGTACACAGAAACTGAGTAGAAAAGCGCTATATAAGTACCAGTCCATTTACCATTTACTAGGGGTGCCAGGGATCAAACCACTGACCTTCCAATTAGTAGACAACCCGTTCTACCTCCAGAGGCACATCCACCTCTGAGATGACCCTGTTGAATACATCAGGAAAAGTATCTCAATGAGTCAATGAGTGTGAACCTATCTTGTCATGAAATCATACAGTTAGGTCAATAAGTTATTGTACAATAACACAATGTTTGTAATTTTGCCTCTGTACACTATCACACTGGATTTTAAATCAAATCAAACAATGTGACTGAAGTGCAGACTTTCAGC
This sequence comes from Paratilapia polleni, assembly GCA_015106735.1. NCBI lineage: Eukaryota > Metazoa > Chordata > Actinopteri > Cichliformes > Cichlidae > Paratilapia > Paratilapia polleni. The sequence goes on from VUQI01061401.1 coordinate 7,919, forward strand.
TTCAGTTCAAGGGGTTTAACAGAAGTATTGCAATAACTATTTGGGCCATTTTTAAAACTAGACCCCCATTTTCAGAGGCTCAAAACTGGACATACAATGTCATCTGTACAATTAAGAGGATATTAGACTGACTTCCACCATGAGGCGCTAAAGACAAATAGAGCTCTTTACCTTTTGGTTTACATTGATTCCTCACAATTATGCTGCACAACATCAACTAAAGGACCAAAATTCACAAGTTCACTTAAACTAGTTCTGCCTGGCCACTGGCTATAATTGGCCTAGATGGCCTTTTGAGGCATAAGATATACATGAATTAAAAGATAGGTAATTGCATCGTTCAGAACATACATTGGCCTGGGGCTTTTTTAGCTCTCTGTTTCAACCTTATCAAGAATTTTCTAAACCACTACATACTCCTGTAAAAAGAATTTATGCACTAATCAACTTCAGAAATTTATTTTAGAGGAAATATGCACTGTCATCACTGCATCACCAGGATAGCAGCATACTGCATCTATTAAATCCTCATACATTTTTTAACAAGCACTGTTCCCAAACAGCACACTAATGCAAATACAAACAGGATATACCTTTCACCAAGATGCTGAGTGATTCCTGGTATAGACTATAATTAGTAGCTAACTTGCTGAGTGTATAGAAGAAATGTGTTAAGCAGTATCCTAAATACCACTCCCTGGGCCACTAACTATATTTTTCAAAGAACATTTGCAATCCCAAGAGATGGGAAATAGTTTCTTTTTTTCTTTTATTATCAGTGTCTCCTTTTCTTCACCCTACAAAAGAAGACAGGTGTGTAACAGGAGAATACATAGACATGCTGCTCAGACACTTGGCTCCTGTTGGTGCTTCTGCAGATTAGCCTTATGAGACGCTTCCTGCCTCCCTAAACAATGCTGCCCTCCAAGCCCTGTGTGGATTATAATGAAGACACAATATCCACACGTCCATGGACCTGCTGGCCCCTTTGCTCATCAAGTCTGTTCCATCTGTCCAAAACACAGCCAGTTTGGAGGCTGCCTTAATCATCCTCTCCAGAGGCACCACGTGAAGGTGAGAGCAAATATCAAGAGTTGAAGAGTTTTGTTTTTTTTTGTTTGTTTGCTTTCTATCACCATGGCGCTGTGACAGAGACAGTAGCAATAGTTATCCCCAGGTGTTTCGCAGCTGGCAGCTTTCACACATCAGCAGAGGAAAAACAACAGTTTTTTTTAATGCTTACATGATGTAGCAGCCCCCACCCTGTCCGGTGTTAGTATTTCTTTTGTCTAGCATTAGAGCTACATGCTGATAGAGTCTAACATACAAGTATGTTAGGTTAAGCCATCTCCCTCAGGCTTGTCCACTGAACACCTCCCTCCGTTGCATTTCCTGTACTAACAATCAAACATTTAGAGGAAAAGGTTGCCATAACATTGTCCAACTCAGGTGAACGTCCAGCTGCAATTGGCTTCACGTGGGTGGAAACACACACAGTATCTGCTGAATTCATTTCTCCAACCAAGTCACATTAGGAAGAAATCTCTAAATTAAACCACTTTGACCTTCATTTAAAGTGAAATACCACCAGTTTCATTATTCTGAAAGATAGCTAGAGGCAGGAGAAACAAATATACGTATATACAGCTCTGGAAAAAATCAAGAGACCACTGCAAAATTATCGGTTTCTCTGATTTTGCTATTTATAGGTATATGTTTGAGTAAAATGAACATTTTTGTTTTATTCTATAAACTACTGACAACATATGGGGTGGCTGTGGCTCAGGAGGTAGAGCAAGTCGTCTACTAATCGGAAGGTCAGTGGTTCAATCCCTGGCTCCCCTAGTCTGCATGCCAAAGTATCCTTGGGCAAGATACTGAACCCCACATTGCTCCCGATGTGTGTGTGTGTGTGTGAGAGGAATGTTAGTAAGCACTTAAGTATAGATGAAAGTGCTGTATGAATATATGTGTGACTGGGTGAATGTGGCCTGTAGTATAAAAGCGCTTTGAGTACACAAAACTGAGTAGAAAAGCACTATATAAGTATCAGTCATTTTACAATAAATTCCAAATACAAATATTTTCATTTAGAGCATTTATTTGCAGAAAATGAAAAATGGTCAAAATACCAAAAAAGGTCCAGTGTTTTCAGACCTCAAATAATGCAAAAAAACAAGTTCATATTCATTTTTAAACAACACATTACAAATGTTTTAACTTAGGAAGTGTTCAGAAATCAATATTTGGTGGAATAACCCTGATTTGCAATCACAGCTTTCATGCGTCTTGGCATGCTCTCCACCAGTCTTTCACATTGCTGTTGGGTGACTTTATGCCATTCCTGGTGCAAGAATTCAAGCAGGCCAGCTTTGTTTGATGGCTTGTGACCATCCATCTTCCTCTTGATCACATTCCAGAA
>VUQI01061402.1:3049-42068 GCA_015106735.1 Paratilapia polleni
CATTTTTTGGTTTAAAAAAAAAAAAAAAAAAAAAAAAGTTCAACTGTAAATAAGTGTATGGGGAAATGACCCTTTGACTCCGTTGTCTGAGACACTTTCGTGATGAGGTTATGGTCTCAGTCTCTTGTTTCAAGTCTAAATGAAGGTTAATTTTTCAAAAAAGATCAATAAATCAGGGTATGCTTTAAGGAGGGCTTACTGTGTGTTTAACAACAACCCACAGCACTGTTTGTCAGCCAGATCTGCCTCTCACTCATCCTGTCAGGTTAAAAAACACCATGATGGTGACTACCAAAACCCTTCGCTTGAGGCTGAACATAAGGACAGAACATCACTAACTAGTGAGTGACATCATGGCGACTACATCCATTTTTATATAGATTTATACGTCATCTCCTACGAGGAGGAGCCATGCTGTAGAATTTCCATGACCTAGTTCTGTTTCTTTCTTTCTTTTTTTTTTTTTGCAAAGCTATGACATCAGGCATATGTGATTTGCCAAATGGAGCAGCATTATTATATTATGTTGCAGGAACAACTTCAACACCAGAATGACCCATAAACTAACTGTGCACCACCAAGAGAGCATGCTGAAGCATCACTGCTGCTTAGTTCACTTCAGTGCTGTTAAAGCCACTGGGTAGCACCAGAGAATCTCAGTTTGAATTGGTTTTATTGTTGACAACAATAGTTTGTTTCAAAGATGGAAGTGAATTTTACTTCATTTTGATGATTTCTCCAATTTGAGCTGTTTCTCCACGACAAGGGTCAGCTGTGAAAGGTGGCATGAAAGGTCTCTCTCTCTCTCTTTCTCTCTCTCTCTCTCTCTCTCTCTCTCTCACACACACACACACACACACACGTTTTGACATCTTAGTGGGGGACTCCATTGACATAATGCTTTCCCTAGCCCCTTACCCTAACTGTAACCATCAGAAATGAATGCCTAACCCTAAACCTTACCATAACCTAATTTTAACCCTAATCCTAAAACCACATTTTGAGCCTCAAAAATGCTCAAACATGCCTTCAAATTTGTGAGGACCAGTGTTTTGTCCTCACAAATCATGGTTGGTCCTTACAACTATAGTTTTATGCAAATTCTTGTCCTCACAAAGATCTCTAAACAAGTACACAGCATATCTATCTACCTGTCAGTGCATCAGCCCAGGAGTTTATTAAAATTATTTATCAGGTAGCATTTATGACCAAAATATTAAACCAGTTAGTGGAAAGCTACGAATTGGAAAATTAAATGAATGAAAGTAGAACCAATTTATTTTTAAATGGAAAGTTTTAGGAAACATGGCTTAATAGCTGAGTGTTTAATATTATCAATAGCACTAGTGTCCCCCCTCTCTCCTTTAAACTCAGAAGGGCTAGGAGGGAAAAAAAAGAGTCCAGTCCGTGTGGTTAGCTTGGCAAGTTAGACTTTAGTCTCCTCACGATGCCTCGTGTTCCCGGACTGACAGTCTGCTACATAAATACTGCTTAAATACTCTGACTGTGCTGTTGTATAACATGATCCAACAGTCTTTAATTGTATATTTAAAACTGAAGGGGGATGTTCTTCCTTTTCATTGTGTCTCATTAGTTCTCTCTCTCTCTCTCTCTCTTTCTCAAGCTGTCGTATATTGGAGGTAGCAGATGATGTTGGAAGAGCAATAATTGCACAATGCTGTTTCCCTTCTACTCTTATCTTGTAGCATGCCCAATTGGGAAATCATACAGGACTTCTTGTCACTCAGCAAGTTGTATTGTGTCTTGTAAAGCACTGAGTGTACAACTTTAACATCTTCATTTTTACATCTCAATGGTTCCTCTTGCTGTGAAAAAGAGCCGAAAACTGGCTTGTACCTAACAAACCCTAACTTATACATGAGTCCAGTTCAGTTATATGCAAAATTAAAGATTAGTATAAAGTACAGCTAAAATATATGTAAAATTTTATAATATACACAATTATAAATTGTGTATTTTATAATTGTTTATAATTATATAATTATAATTATACACAATTATAAATTGTGTATAATTATAAATTGTGTAAATAAATTTACATCCCATCTTAATGCAGTTCATGCCTTGGACAGCTGGCTGACATGGGAAAGTTGTGGGATGATACAGCTCACCTGGGCCTTCCAGGCTATAAAAACTTAAGTCAGTGTTAATGACCTACTTGGTTTGCAAATGTTGAACTTAGTTGAATGACTTTTGAAAAAAAAATCTTTGGTGGGCTTTGGGATTTGGTGTTGCTGCCAAGATTTTTGGGAGTACAATGCAAGATGGTGTTTTGTTACTTTACTTTAAACTTAGTTTTGGTTGAAGAGACAAACATTAGTCCGTAATTTTGCATGACTTTGACTTTGCATGTCTTTTTGCATTAGTTTCTTTTTTTCCTTTTACTTTAGTGTGGTGGAGAATGTGTGTGAAGATAATTTTTCTGGGACCACAATTAACAATGTTGGCCTTGTCGACCCAAGGAAAAAAATGGTAGCAGGTGTTGTTTATAAAAATGAAATCCTTTGGAATGGGGTAAAAATAAGTCATTATAAACTGGTGACTGCACATCACCACATATATTAAATCAGTTCTTTTTCATTATCTACAGATATTTGCATGGCAGTATTGTGGATTAAACATTGCTAAACTGCACATGATACTTTTTGGCTAGTCATGTTTTTGAAATCTTATGAATGCATCCTTTAAAAGAAAACATTATGTATTGCTTTCTTTTAGTATATCTGGGGCAGAACCTCCTTGAATGAGACAGCAGCAGTCTATTTAGTATCTATGCAGTGCATGGTCAGGCCCGTGGGGTCTTCTCCTCTGCTCTGGTTGGTCAATAGAGCTTTGCAACCAGGGAGCAGGACAGCAGGACAAGAGAGTGGTTGATAATGAAAAGACCTTCACCTGATATTCTTACTCTTCTTTTGTGGATCCCCATGGGGAATGCTCATAAATATGTGCAAATATAGTTAGTTACCCATGTAATATTGCTTACTGGTAGCCTTTCTGGTATAACCTTCAATAGCTTTACAATTAAAACATTTAAATATCTAGTTAGGTAGAAGCTATATTGCTATATTGCTGCAGTACAGCCCTACAAGCCAGAGTGCAGCCTCAGATCCTCAGGTGTGACTCTTCTGGCTGTACCTAATATAGGGATTAAAGGTGACCATGCTGTTTTTGATTAAAGATCCTCAGCTCGGGAACTCCTTGCCTGATGATATCAAAGGTCAGCTTTTAGCGATTATATTGTTTAATTGTTTTATCTGAATTTAACTATGTAAGACACATTAAGTTGTGTGCTTTATTAATAAAGTTATAGTATTAAGTAGCCGCTGCATGCTGGCTCCATGAAAACTCTGAAATAATTGTATTGAAGTCTGTGCAAAGAAGTCTTGTGTAAACCACAGTTAGACTGGGAAAAACAACCACCGTCTGCCACATGTTTATGTTCACAATATCTGCCCCCTTCTTTATCAGCAATCAACCAACCACCTGAAGTTAAGTGGCTTCAGAAGTGTTTGAGCATAAGATACTGCATTTTTAACTCAGAGCTTTAAAGAATCGATAATGATCTAGTGATATCCACTCGGTTGAAGTGCTGAAGAAGCGCCACACAGCCAAATCGATTCAGCCCCCTTCCAAAATCTGTTGGTATGGTAAAGAGAAATGTTGAAGATAAAACAGAGCTCAAACCAGAGCTCATGGAGATAAAAGTGAGGTGCATCTAAAATGTGAATCTCTTGAATGGAAATATTCATATTGTCGAGACAGACCAACTTGTCATTAATACTAACAAGTCACATTGTGTTTTCAAGAGCCTACAGCAATGTAAGTACCTTCTTTGATGCTGTACTTGAATGCTGCTGTGGTTTGAGCTAAATACTAATGCTAGCAAGGTTACTGTACTACAGTAACATTGATAACATAATTATTATTAACAGAAGATATAATTACATTGTAAACAACCGTGGTTAGCAGATTATTATGACTTTGGCAGATACTGGATGAGGGGCCAAAGTGTTGTTCAAACTAAAAAAATCATGTAGTGATTTTTTTCTGAACTATACTTTCATGGCAGTCCATCCACATTTCGCTGGATAATGGAAAAAATTTGATGTCCCAGTGGCACTAGCTGAAAAGTCAGAGGATCACCAAAGGCAGTAGGACTGATTAACAGGCCAAAAGGTGTTAACAAAAGTTACTAACTTCTGTGACAAATTCTTCCAGTGGTTGTTGAGATATTAGAGTCAAAAACACATCGGTGGCTGATTAAAAAGCACTGACATCACTACGATTACACTAAACTCACAGTACAACGAATGAGCACATCATTCTTTTTGGATAGTTATGCTTTGGTTAAACAAGTTTTTTCCTGTTTTATTTTGTAATCTATCGTCTATTGCTGTCAGTTTTACTTCCGTTGGTCATTTTCCATCCTTAGAAATTGTTTGCCCTATTCCCCAATCACTTCCATGTCCAATGCGCTAATCACTCACCTCAGTGTATATATACTCCCCAGTTTCCCTTAGTACTCTGCCTGATTCAATTCAATTCAATTTTATTTATATAGCGCCAAATCACAACAACAGTCGCCTTAAGGCGCTTTATAGGCATGATGGTTTTGTTCATTTAGTTTAAGCTTTCTAGTTTCCGTGTCTCTGTCTTTTTCACTAATGTTCTTTTTTACCTTTCATGTATAACCCTTTTCGATTATTTTATGAATTCTGAATTTCACCTGCTCTCCATCTGAATCGCTTGGCTTGGTGATGGTGCAACTTTTATACATTTCTTCAGATGGATAAATGCTGCGTAATTATAACTTACAACACTGGCAGTATTGCTATATTGCTATAGCTTATCGAGTTTGGAATTTTGTCAGATATGACCATGTTTCTGCTGTAAAGTTAGGCATCTTATCAGCCATTTGAGGCACTTTAAATTTGTCAACCCCAGAGGCTGCTGCTTGCATTCTCTAACTCTAACTCAGTGGTTCCTAAACTGTAGAGTCACTGCAGATAGGGCATGGATGACCTGGGAAAAAATATGACGTGAAGGTAAACTGAATCAATAGTATTTTTTTTATGGAAAATAAACAAGAGATTGCTGATATGATCAGCTGGCCTGTAATTAACTAAAATTCAGTTTAGATCCCTTTTTTGATAAAGTTGTGGGGAGAGAACTTTTTTCTTGCTTCTGACATGGGGCAAGCCAGAAAACATCTGAGAACCGCTGATCTAACTTTCAATAGGCCACTTGCAGTATCTAACCAAACTTTAATCACACGCATTTGGTCCCTTTGGCATGGACACACAATTAACAATGTGTTAATGTCTTCACACATACAGACACACATTTTTTTACACATAGGGACATTAGCTGCAGATTAGGGAAAGCACAGACAGACATTACTGATGCCATTTAACTGCAGGACCCCTGCACCTTACCCAAGACAAATGCCAGTGTGCAGCACAGGGTTCCACTTATTATATACTGACATCTGTGGAAAGGTTAATATAATCCTTCAGTGGAGGAGAGCCTGGTTGCTCTGGATCTTTCTGTTTTTTTGCACTTTCATTGGTACATGTGGTGGAAAGCATAGAAAAATAAAGGCGTGTGCAGAGCCACGTTTATTAATGATGTTTGTGTGTAAATTCTACGTGACAGCATCCTTTATGTGTTTGTGTGTGTGTGTGTGTGTGTGTGTGTGTGCGTGCGCGCGTGCCCAGGTTGGTTTTTCTTTTACACATAACAATGATAAAGAATGACAAGAAAACATAATCAAATTGTTGAAAATATAAAGTCAACATTACTGTTTCTTTTTCAAACATAAAGAAGTATTTCTCTGCACTGCCTTTTTTCCTCAGATGACATTTGAAGACAGGTGAGAGCGTGTCAAGTGTCCACTTTGGCACTTTGTCGAATAAATAAAAATACTTTTTGTTGAAATGTCAGTTCTCTAGAGTTTTATAGCCGTTGATTACTGACACATTAAAAAAATTTAAAATTCACCTGCAAAATTCCTGCTATTAAATTCATAAAATCATACTTGAATTAAGTTTAGCTGATCTTTGAGAGGCCTCACTTCACCACTTACAGCATGCATGCTACTTTAAAAAGCTTGTATCCCAGATGGATGTTGGATCTCCTCCAACATATTAAAATGACAAGCCTTAAACTTTAATTTTATTTTGGGGGTAGGGCAGTTTAAAGATTGTGTTGGTATGTGTTTTTGATGCACTGGACATTAGCACCACAGGTCAAGTACACCAGAACATAGGATTGATATTCCAAATCTGGAAAAATTTCACGATGTGCAATCCTGTAAATTTCGATGACAAAAAAAAAAAAAAAAATGCAGAGCATGCTCCTGGTTGCTTTTTGACCTCACAGGTTGCCTTTGGTCTTGGACCCAGTGGATTCTTTTAACCACTGTTTGCTCCCTGTGTTGTAGCTGAAAAACCAGCTCTCAGTACCAGTGAAGATCCTTGACATTAAAGTTGGGTCAGTTTGACAGATAAATCGATGAATTCTTTGTGAGAGAAGTGGTGAGAATGGGACTTTCAGAAAGCAACATAAGGTGCTGTGGACAACCCAGAGCTGCACAGGGAGACATCAGCCAAGTTATTGTCTTTTTGTATGGGCAGAGTTGCAGAACTTCACACCTGCTGGTGTGGTGTGGCTGCTTTGTACCTTAAATGAATGCACGTCTTCTACTTGTAACACTTTGGTTATACATTAGGAATCTCAAGGTTTCTTCTGCTATTTGAATATGTAGCTTGGATTCCACTGAATATCAAGTTTTAAGATCACTAGCAAGTGAGTTATTCCCTCTAGTGTCACGTCTGCCATTTCCCAGGCTAATGAACTTATATGGGGCCAGTTTTTCACAGTATTAAATGTCAAATGCAAATTTTTTCAAACCAGCCTTTAGAGTGTAATAAGCCCAACAACTGCACTGAGTCTTATTATGCTTTGCAAGCTGTGATATTATATGTGTTATATGTATTGGCTTTTCATGATGTGAATAAAAGCATGACTTTAGAGGATGAACCATTGTTTGGAAATTCCAAAGATACTGGTCTAGATATATGCTTTATATGTGGAGTAAACCATTCCTTAACAAAAGTGCTATCACCTTCTTCCCCAGCCACTCTCTGAGCTTCTTTTGCTCCTGTGGCTTGGTGTCACTAGGAATCAACTTTAACAGTGCACCAGTACATCTCCAGGGAGATTTAAAAAAGAAAACCTTAGAAACAGAGCTGTGCCTGTTTGTTTTTCTTTGTTTTCAAACCTAAAAAACCTTGGTGCTCAGGGAGGACAGAGAATCAAAGAAAACATGTCTGTAGGTAAAAAATTAAATTAGGGATTTTCAGTTTACTGCCTGAGGGTAAAGTAGCCTCTGGAGATTTTGAGAGTTTAAAAAAATGTCAGGACTTTGGTCTATGGCCTTAGTTAGCATAGCTTTGAAGGGCTGCATTGAAAGGGGAGTAATTAATAGTGGAATGACAGTAGTTCATATGTATGGAGTTGTTAATGAGAGAGGAAAAGAGAGCACTTAAAGCTGTTGGAACACATTTGCTCACAAATACAGCTTTAAAGAATAAAATGATACGTTTGGGTATTGTCATCTAGATGTTCTCAGTGTCAGCAGCTGGAGGCTATGTGGTACAGGTAGAGGTTAATGAGGGGTTACTAATTAGTGATTGGCTACAATGTGTTTAGTGAGGTTAGCCCTATTAGACCTGAAACTGATAAGACAAAGTGAATGATACAAATTTGTAACAGGAAATGTAGCATGTTTTAATTAAACATCAGTCATCAAGGCAACAGTGTTACTCATATCTGTTTGCACACTTTTTCAAGGAGGAGTGGGGCGATAGGAGTAAAGCAGTAGTTTTAACAATTTCGGAAATATTGTAGTCAGCTTTCATGCCCAAATTTATCCATACAAATCTCACATGTGTCTGTTACTCATAAAGCCAGTTAGCTTAGCATATCAAGGCTGGGAAAAACATCCATCCATCCATCCATTTTCTTCTGCTTATCCAATTCAGGGTTGCAGGGGGGCTGGAGCCTATCCCAGCTGTTTTTCCCAGCTGGCATAAACAACTAGTTTGATTCATCAAAAACAAAATTAGTCAGTTAGTCTGTTTGTGTCAGGGTCAGTTGGTCAGTTTGGTTGATATGCTCTTATTCGACCAAATTCTAATTTGTCACACAATCACCGGTGTCACTTTCATTTGGAGAAAGGCACTACCATCAGTGGCTTTCCAGGGTTGATAATTTTTTTTTGGCACTGTTTGGCTATGTTTTCATAAGTGTGGACTCGACCAAGCCTAATATGGGTGGTAGTGTAATTCAGCTTTACAGTTACTGAACAATTACTAAAAGTCGGCTCCCAACTAATTAACAGCATATCACAGATGGTGTGGCTGCAATGGTTGGACAAAAAGTCAAGGGAAACTTTGCAGCAGTTTACATTCCAATTGTCAGCCCCCCCTTCTGACCCTAGCGGGGTGACTTGTTAAAAAATTGATTGAAAGTTTACGGCTCAAGTCGTAAGCAGCTTAAGGTACAAGAAGGTTCTGAAACAAACAATTTCACTTTTTTTTTTTGGACATTTTATGACCATTTGCTTTACTGATTATGAAATATGTAAGTGGGTAACTGCAGTTAGGTCCATAAGTATTTGGACAGTGACACATGATCCAACTCACCACTAAATGGTAATCAGTTGACTCTGCTCCTCGTATGTCCAAGACATACAGCCTCAGATCAGATGATATGACAACAAAGTCAATCGCTGACCTTTGGTCTAAGGTGTTCGGGTACCAAGTACATTTATGAGAGACTTTAGGCTCAAACATGGTCAACCCATGCCTAGTTCCAGAACCCTTGCTACTGTACTTCACAGTGCAAATGGATACTGACCCAAAGTATACCCAAAGCAAAATTAAAGGTTACAGTCTATACTTCGGTCACATCTTGTTTGATTTAAAATTCACTGTGGTGGTGTACAATAAAAAAATTATAAAAATGGTATAATTGTCCAAATACTTGGACCTGGACCTGACTGTATGTTTTCTAAAAACAAAACAAGAAATATAGTTAATAGTTTCTTAAAATGTTACAGCCTTTTTTATTCTTAAAATGGTGAATTATGCCCCAGAAGACTGGCCAAAATTGCAAGGCCTCACAATATCTGCATGGAAACTGTTTATGTTGCATAAAAAAGCCCTTCGCTGCACCATTTTCGAGTTTCCTGGAGGGGCTGATTAATGTTAGATAGAGTCATGTCTAACTTGTTTGTGTCAATGAGTCGGAAGAAGTTAAAACTGCATGATTTTCCTGTGACGTTTGAACAGGGAGTCTGATTCAGCGTCTTAATCATGCTTCCTCAGGCAAGACCCCTAATACAGAAATAACCAACTGTTTCTTTATGCCTTATGTTGACTTAAGTTGACAGCAACAGAAACAGACACATACACAAACATGGGTGTTATAACACAGCTACACACAGAATGCATACACAGGTGGACAAATACCAAGGCAGACACAAAAAGGTGTTACAAACACACACACACACCATCATTTTTCTATAAATGATTTATCTGCTCTGATTTGGGAAGAATGATTCCCCATAATGAAATAGACAGAGATGATGATTTTTTTTTTTTATTCATCTTGGGACAAAGCAGGCCATGCCCCTTCTCTTTATGGTAGACAGCTCGTATAAACACCGCCAATGAGTTTGGAGTTTTCCCATTACCCCCGCACACCCTCTCATCATCTCCACTCTGGAATCAGCACGCTCGGACAGACAATCCTCCTAATGAATGTCTGAAAATTCATCGCCCAGCGGCACGGAGAACCTCACTGAGAATCTTTCTGTCACCATCCTCTCCTTAATCAATTTACAGGTCGTGAGCTGCGGGCTTAGCTGGATGATTATTGTTATGGCGAGGCGGGCGTGCTCGGCGCTCGCTTGTCTAACCTCACTAACACCCCCAGAGCAGCCAGCCAGATTGAACGATAAAGTCGTCTCTGCAAACCCATCCTGATTTAAAGCCCCTCGTAAAATTGATACTTATTTTTCTCTTCTGCGGTGCTCACTGAAGTGCGATATCATAAACTGCTCCTCCTCTCCTTTTTTTTTCTTTTTCTCATTTGAAGATTTAAGGCTGTGGGTCACAGGGGTCACTGAGCAGGGCTCTCTCAATGTCAGTGATCATCAAGCAGTTGCCTCTTAACTCTGGGATTCTATTCTGAGGGGGAAGAAAAATGACTGGCAATCCATGTCTGAGTCACTGCCAGCGCTGAGAAGCAGAACAGTGAAGGATGCGTGCGTTGGATTCTTTGAGTGCTTTGAACAATTTTCATTTTCATGAGTCTTAAGTGGATATTCGGGGGCCTTATGACCCCACCTTCCAATCTCTCTGTTTTTTTTCCTGTCTCTTCATCACCCAGCTCATACAGGGAGGCGTACTAACAGATCACAGATAGGCTTTGTGCTGCACTGTTATTACCTCCCTGTTAGTATGTGAGCTGCAATGCGAGAGTGGGTCAAAAGCTGTCATAGCTCTTAAAAGTGACTGACAGACAGAAACATATATGCAGGTCTTTTCCAACATTGTGACCAGACGAAACCTCACATATGTGAAAAACACCACAAATGGAGACACAGACTGGTTTTCAAACTGAAAGCGAGCTATACAGTACTGTGCAAAAGTCTTAAGCCACCACTCATTTCTTTGTTTTTAGCTTCCAAGGAGCCAGACTTTTAAAGTGGTCTTGAGCAATAGTTAAATAGCAATATCTTTTTCACTCATTTTCAGTCCAGTCCTTGTACCTGACCATTTTCACAGGAATATTTTTTTTTTGTTTGTTAAGGCACTTAACGGTGACCTTTGACTCATTCAAGCATATTGTTTTCTCTTGCAGACATGTCTGGAAATGCATCTGAGTTCTGGAAAGCCTTAAAAACTTTGAAAAGTAATTTGCGTGCATCACTTCCTTCAACAATCTCTTTTGAAAATCATCACGTAACTAACTCACATAACTAAGTCAAGTATTTGTGAAGCTTTCAACAATCACTTCATTTCAGCTGGGGCTTTGTGTTTTTTAAACACTTGTTGTCTAACCAAAATAGTATCTCTAATTCTATATGTTCTCCCTCAAATATTTGAAACTCTGAAATCAAATTCTCTTTTACTTTGATAAGCCATAGGGAGGTCTGTAGTAAACTGGCCTCCTTAAACCCAAAGAAATCTGAGGGTGAGGACAGTTTAGACCCATCCCTCCTTTGACTTAGTGCTGATCTGATCGCTGCACCTATCATTTGCTACAGGCAAAATTCCAAAAATCTGGAAGGCTGCACAGGTGCTCCCACTCCATAAAGGTTTGCCTAGCAAAAGTCTTAGAGTCTTTAATAAATACTCAATTGAAAATGTATCTGGAATCAAATCAAATTTAACAGTCAGAGCCGTCGAGTTTTAGATCATGTCACAGCACAACAATAGCTCCAGTATGTGTACTTAATATTATTGAAGCCCTTGATAATTATCAGTATTCCACTGCACTTTTCATAGATCTATCAAAAGCATTTGATTCAGTAGATCATGGCATTTTATTAGAAAAATTAATCTCAGTTGGTTTGGATGAACAGTCCCTCAAATGGTTTCATGATTATCTTTCTGATAGAACTCACACAGTAGTCTCCAAAGGCTTCAGGTCAAGTCCACTTGCCATTAGTACAGGTGTTCCACAGGGATCTATTCTTTGACCTCTTTTATTCACCCTGTACACAAACAATATTTTCAATGTCAACCAAAACTGTAATGTGCATTTTTATGCAGATGACACTATTTTATATGCCACTGGCTCTTCCCTTGATCTGGCCACTGCAAATCTACAGTTCACTTTTGATAAATTTCAGAAATCCCTTATCAAACATAAACTTGTTTGAAACTCTGATGAAACTAAGTGCATGGTATTTACAAGGTCACCTAAAAGTAACCAGCCTTCAGTCCATATTCAAACCCTCCATGGTCATAAAATTGAAGGGTTTGAATATGGACTGTTGATTTTTCCAAATACTTAGGACTAGCTGGATGCTAGACTGACTTAAAAACCATTCTCAAGAAAATAAAAGACAAAGATTGGATTTTTTATAAACAAATCTTGTTTCTCATTCAGAAGTAGTAAGATCATTGTACAGTTCACAATTTTGTCTGTGCTGGCTTATGGTGATATTGTTTATATGGATTCTTCTATATCCACCTTGAAAACCCTTGATGTGATTTATCATAGGCGATTCTTTTCTTAATCACTATTGCATCTTATTTGAAAAAGTGGGGTGGTCCACTAACAAATTGAAGAGAGCAGCACTGTATGATGTTTATTTACAAGGCTCTACTGCAAAGATTGCTTGGCTACCTCTGCTTCTTGATTGAATTTAAACACAGTTCTTGCAATGTCAGGTCACAGGACATTTTAACATTAACTGTACCTCTTGTTCACACTCAACTTGGAAAAACTAGATTTAAATACTTTGCTGTCTATAAATGGAATGAGCTACAAAAAACTATGAAGCTGCATTCTCTGATTTCACTGGAACATTTTAAAGGGTCATATTTGTTTGTCTGCAGCTACTCTTGGACATGTTTTTCTTAAATTGTGATCATGTATGATGTGTTGTTTTATTATTTGGCTGTCTGTCTCAAATTTTTTATGTTTTTGTACACAAGTCTCTCTTGCAAAAGAGATCTTGATCTCAATGAGACTACCTGTTTAAATGAAAGATTTAATAACAATAATAATAAAAATAATAATAATGATAATAAAGGCACCTGACTCAAGGATGAACCAGTGTTGTAACTACACATGACAGACAACGTAGCAAAGAACCAGTTTTAAATTGTATCTTTAGGCACTTTGTTAATAGCAGCCTGTCAAAAAACACAAATTTCAAAATCCAATTAAAAATTTTGGTTCAAATCATCTTCAACATATAAGCAGGATGTCAGGAGAGAGGTACAGCGCTGAGTGTCTATAGTCTTCTGTAAAACACAGTGGAAGCTCTGTCATGGTTTGGGGCTGCATTTCAGTCAGTGGTGTTGGGATCTTGTCAAAATTGATGGAATTATGAACACAGAAATGTACTGTCAGATTTTGATCCACCATGCCACACTATTGGAAAGCATTTAATTGGGAACAGCATCATTATTCACCATGACAATGATCACAAACACACCAACAATGCAGTAAAAGCATATCTGGATAGAAAAACACACAATGGAACACTTTCAGTCATGGATCGCATGGAGCAGTGTGAGATCATCTTAACAGAGAACGGAACAAAAGGCTTCCTTCAAGAAGCCTGGAGAACTATTCCTACTTAAAGACATGACAAGAAAGCTTTCCTAAGAGAGTTCAGGCTGTGTTGAAGAATAAAGGTGGTCATACCAAATATTGACTTTCAAGCTCGTTAGTATCGCACAAACTCTGTTTTTGCCTCATATACTTTATTTCCATCTATGTTTGCATATGCTTCAATAAATTGCTGAACCTATCATTTTCCAAACAAAATGTAAAGAAGTGAGAGGCAAGTCAAGACTTTTGAACAGTATTGTATTTTACATGTTGTTTTCAGTGAACCAAAATGTAACATGGTAAAATGAGGGACTAACTAGTGAATTAAATGATAACACAAGGCACTGGGAAGGACCTGATGCACTGGACACAGGCAAAGGACACAGGCAGACTGACAAAGATTGCGTGAAAGCACACAGAATAAATACACACATGAGAGTGCAGGGGAACAAGGAAAAGGTGGACACAATCTATATAAACAATAAACTCAAAGACAGGAAATACAACAGCAGTACATGCACAAGAATAAGCCTCTATCAAATTAAAACAGGAAGTGACAAAAAGGAGACACAGACAGGGAAACACATAGACATGCATACATAGACGCCTGACTGAGCGGGTTGGCCCATTGCTGAGATAGGTCAGCGAGTCTGCCATATTGGATGTGGCAGATCTGCCCTTTAAACTAATACAAGTAAATGGACTGAACTTCATAAAGTGCCTTTCTACAAAGTTTTTTATGCTAATGCCTCTCATTCACACATTCACACATGCACTGATAGGCACCAAAAATAACGTATGTGACTTTCTCTGATAATTATAAATGTTAACTACTCCATGTATGTTTAGGGTACAGGCAGGCACCAAACCAACATATGTATTTTTCTAATGCTTTTGAGTGTTTACAGCTACCAATGTTTGTAACGTTGTTACTGTGATGATAAATGTCTATAATAACCTGATCCTGACATGTAGATATAGTATCTGTAGGTTTTCTAAATTTTACAAAAAATGTTTTTATATTTAGTGATTTATATCAATTTAAGTACTAATAATGGCAATCTTTGAGACAAAAATATGATCAAAGTTTGCAAATCAAAATAAGACACTTAGCAGTGAAACTATATTCTTCATAGTATTATCCACCACGTCAGAAAATTGTGTTTTCAAAATGTTATAATGGCCAAATACAAAAAAAACAAAAAAAAAAACAATTGTTCAGTCTTACCTGTGAAAGGTAATCCCGTGTGCTCCGAGGCCTGTACTACGAAGCAGGATTTTGGCTTATCCAGGTAACTTCTGGGTTAACCCTGGATTTTCTGTACTATGAAGGTGGTTCACTTCTTACCGGGATAAATCACCATGGTAACTTATGCTGCGAACCCTTTCCAGATTAGAGATCAACAGGTATGAAATCACTGCCTACTTACCACTTAATTCTCCAGAAAATAGTGTCAGTATTCATGGAAGATCCCTCAGACCTCTGTGCGCGGACAGTAGGAGGGTCAAAAGTTTTTTAATAGCCTCTAATGTCTTTGTATTTCTCTGATGAGCAACAGTAAGAAATATAGATTTTTAGGCGCAACTTTCTGTGTTTTTTAAATTTGTTTATTTTTATTTTTTTCCTGTTGGCTGCAAACAATTTTACAACATTTTTTTTGATCTATGAGCATTAATATATAAATTGCCTATTTGGACACCTATTTGTACTTGTGGACTTTATATCAGTCGCAGGTAGAATAAGCCTACATTTGAATTCTGTTTTTGTATTAATTCTTTACTTGCTCTCAGACCATTAAACACCATTGGGGCTGCAGCTGAAAGAGTAAAAACTAAAACTATCTTATGCAAATTTAAACATTAATTTAATGACTTTAATAACTTGATTATAATCCATCAGATTCTCCCGTGTTTTAATGATAAAGGTGTAACATTGATAAGTCTGTTAACTCACACAATTGGCATTTTTGCCAGCTTTTCTTCCTGCCTATAATATAGCAGCTCTTTTCCAGTCTTACTGACCAAAACATTTAAAGAGCTTACACATTCATACAGCGTTTTTAACTCTAAACTGGTGTACAGAGCTTTTCCTCTCACGCCGCTGATTTATCTGCAGCTGCTGTGTTATTTTTCCATATGTATTATGTGTTAATCTCTTCATATTTTTCTTATATTATACTTTACTCTTCCTTTGTAAAATCAGCTGCTTAGCTGCCGGTACACTAATCAATGTGATTGGTCAGACGCTGGCAACACCATCCCTTTCATGTGAACACACTCGTACCTCGATCGGGAAACCCTAGATTAATTTCGCCAGTTGATAACCAGCTTCGTGTGACCGCTTATCCTGATCAGCAATGTTAGGAAATATACCCTGGGTATGCTGAACTCGCTTCGTAGTACAGGGCCCTGGTTTTGACTGTCAAACGGTTCGAACAACTCCACGCAGCACAAGAGTGAGGTTTGCCACATCCAACATGGCGGCGACGCTGACGTACGATTCAGCGCTCAATGCGGCATCTACACATGTATGTCTATGGGGAAACAGAAGACCAAAGGAAGAGTTGAACTCTAAGAAACACAGGGACAGAAATCAAAGACAATAAAACAGGAACTCACATAATTAACAAAACCCAGCACCATTACATGCCACAAGAAAGCTAAGCTAGCAAAATTATAAAACAAATGAAAGCACAATAGAAAACTCTCTTGTTTTACAGGACAATAAGCACTGGCACAGACAGATTATTCCCTGACCTGACGTCCACACTCCCATTGGGCTGTTGTGTTTCAGTATTATGTTGAAGATGTGTGCATGTGTAATGCAGTAGAAGGGATATTACCAGGGCTTGCATACGTGAGAAATGGAGGGTTCTCAAGCAGTCAGGGACATCTGGATCTATTTTTTATGTAATGTGACCACTTTTAATTGCATTCATGCATTATTCTTCAAGTTTCTAGCAACATGCTTAACTTACTCTGAGGGCCACAACTCCTGCTTGGAATCATATTTTTTAAAATTATGTTTGAAAAGCTATAGCTGTATTCGTCACATTATTTTACGTTTTTTGAACCTTTGATATAATCAGCTTTTTTAGCTTAATTTTGCTGTGTTAATGTTGACCTCATTCTTTTTTATACATCACACACACACACACACACAGACACACAAATATCCACTCTACCACTCTACCAGCTGGAATAAATTCTACAATATGTATACTTCCAGTAAGAAGCAGGTAAGATTATTCTTTCTAGTTGTTTCTTTTTCTTGTGTGGGCACTACATGTAGGCAGTTAGTACTGAGATGGTGAAACATGGAGTCCAAAAGTGAAGACCTCCAAGATCAGCAGGTTACTTCTCACTTTTCAAAGCCTACCTAAATCTTGCCAATTCCCATTTTAGCACAAAAGTTTACTGAAAACTTCCACTGAAAATCAGTTGAGCCAAGCAGACTGACACTTGGACACTGTGGGGTGGTTAGGATAAAAAGGATTTATTGCCTAACTACTGAGATGAAAAGAATCAACATCTACAGTGCTGAGAAAAAGTATTTGCCCCCTTCCTGATTTTTTTTTTTATTCTTTTGCATATTTGTCACACTTACATGTTTCAGATCATCAAACAAATTTTATTATTAGACAAAGATAACCTGAGTAAATAGAAAAGGCATTTTTTAAATAATGATTTCATTTATTAAGTGAAAAAAGCTCTCCAAACCTACCTGGCCTTATGTGAAAAAGTAATTGACCCCCCTTGTTAAATCATGAATTAACTGTGATTAACCACATTTGGAAAGCTGAGTTCAATCTCACTAATCACACCCAGGCCTGATTATTGCCAGACCTTTTGAATCAAGAAATCACTTAAATAGAATCTATCTGACAAAGTGAAGTATAGGCTAAAAGATCTCAGAAAGCAACACATCATGCCACGATCTAAAGAAACGCAAGAACAGTTGAGAAAGAAAGTCAGTGACATCTATCAGTCTAGAAAGGGTTACAAAGCCATTTCTAAGGCTTTGGGACTCCAATGAACCACGGTGAGAGCCATTATCCACAAATGAACAAAACTTGGAACAGTGGTGAACCTTCCCACGAGTGGCTGGCCTACCAAAATTACTCCAAGAGCACAGCGACGACTCATCCAAGAGGTCACAAAAGAACCCAGATCAAAATCTAAAGAACTGCAGGCCTCACTTGCCTCAGTTAAGGTCAGTGTTCATGATTCAACAATAAGAAAGAGACTGGGCAAAAATGGCATCATGGGAGAGTTCCAAGGAGAAAACCCCTGCTGACCGTTTCCCAAAAAACATCTTGATGATTCCCAAAACTTTTGGGAAAATATTCTGTGGACTGACGAAACAGAAGTTGAACTTTTTGGAAGGTTTGCGTCCTGTTACATCTGACCTAAAACCGATACCGATATATCAGCAAATAGCTAATATCAGCTGATAATATCGACCTGCCAATATATCGGTCAGGCTCTAATATTTATATTACGTATAATGGTACTTGTAGAAGCAAAATAAGCTTAACATAAAGGCTGTTAAAGGGCTAGGCTGTGGCTCAGGAGATAGAGTGGGTTGTCTACCAGTTAGAAGGTTGGTGGTTTGATCCCCTGGCTCCTCCAGTTCACCTTGGGAAAGACACCAAGAACCAAAAACCCAAATTTCTCGCGATGCATCCATGAGAGTGTGTGAGTAACAGTGAGAAAGCGCTTAAGGCATAGAATAAAGCTCTGTATGAATGTGTGGGTGAATGGGGGAATGAGGCTTGTAATAAAAAGTGCTTTGAGTGCTCAAAGTAGAAAGTGTAAGTACCAGCTCATTTACCATTTACTGAAAGATGAAACAGTGACTCAAAGAAGTCTCTGCTCCCAAAGACCAAATAGTTCATAACCATAGGTTCTTACACAGATATAAGAAGCGCATTGAAATTAGGGTATAATTTAATCTGTGTACAAATACTTACCAATAGGTAAACTAGAATAAGGGGGTAACAATTCAGGTTTTTACAAGAAAGAAGAAAGGAATTATACTGTAAGTATTTTTAAGTAGTGCGTAACTTCCAGGTATTTTAGCAGAAAAACAAACAACTGAGCGATAGTGAAACTGTTAAATGTGCAACGCAAGCCGTAAATAATGACAGTTCACCTTCAAAGTAAAAGTTGCACCTTTTGAAATATGTTGGTTGCAGCAGTTGTATGTTTTAAATGGTTCACTACTTTTAATTAGGCATAGGGACACAATAATGACTGTGCCTGGAAAATCAATTCTCACATTCATCTTCATCACAAAAGGGAAAAAAGAAGAAAAGAAGGAACATAAAGAACAGCAAAAGAAGAAAGTACAAAATGCAAGCAAAGAAGCTGCTAAACTGTGCAAATAAAAAAAAAATGTAAATAAAAGTATTCATAGATAATAAGAAGAGGTTATTGTTAAATCTGTTTTGTTCAATTTTGGGTTTTCATATAAATAAAAAATGAATCATTCTGTTGGAGTCTTTCTTCAGTCACGTCAGTCCAATTTTTTGTAGTTTTCTTACAGTCCTTTTGAAAGTTGTGGTTAAGTATTCGTGAAAAAAAAAAAAATCAAGTTAGACTTTGCTCCCTCATTATAAGATCACATGGATCTACACCCTGCAAAATTTGATGGTGTTTATTTTTTCTTGTAAGTTTGAAAACAAGAACAGTCCTTATCATATTTTTATTTGTAATATGACAACAGTTGAACAATGGATCCATGCGCACCAATATAATGCATAATAAAAAATGTAAAAAAAAGGCAAGGTTAAGCCATTACATAATACTGCCCCGAAGCGTACAGCATATTTACGGTGGAAGATGGGGAAATATCGTTGGTTTTTCTGTTAAAATACCAGTAAGTCATTCACTTCTTAAAAATACTTACAGTATAATTCTTAATACAGTACAAGTTACAGTATAAGTCTTCTTTTTTCGTAAAACCTTGAATCGCTTAGTCTAGAATACTTATACGTAAGTATTTGTAAGTAAATTTAATTATACTCAAATTTTTGAAAAAAATACATTGAAATTCTACTTTAAATCGGGAGGAATTACACCCTTAGTCGTGGGCCATATTATAAAGTGCTCCTGAAGAGACAAAGACAGCAGCCACGGATTTCCATTGGAGCTGAAGCCTACAGAATAGCTTTATGGTTGACACCCTCTTTTCCTAGTTGGAGCTAGGACTTTCCAAATAGCGACATGTTATCAATCAGCAGGGTCAGGCAAGGTGAGTGACCCATGACATCTTATTTTAGCAAATAGCTTGCATATACAGCATCATTCGTACGCTATGTTAGCTAATTTATTAAGTCAAGATTTCATGAAAGAAGTTGACACCTTAAGGTGCTTCCAGTTTTAGGCCAATACTTTTCCGCCATATAACAAACCAAACTTTGTACACATTACAAAGACAGATATAATAAATTCATTAATAAGCTTTAGAAAAGCTGGCAGTTATTGTCCCCACCAACTGGCTGCTGCACCAAGGTTTGTTCTACTAAACAGCTATGAGAGTGATATCAGTCTTTTGTAAGAGCCATCAAGAGTGAATACATTCACAAAAACCTTTTTATAAAAGTGAGTTGTTTGCTTGACAGTTAATTTCTCCCAGCATTTGAGCTCACACTGAGTCACTCAAAAGCTTTGCATATGCCACATTTATCAATTTAGGTGTAGAAAGCAGGCTTGATAATGTCTTGTCAATAATATTTTGTACATGCTATTCTAAATTATACCTATCCCAAAGTTTGAATGCTTATATCAGTGGAAGTAACACTGTCACAGAAGGGAGCAACGTACTGTTTGGCAAGTTGCTCACTATGGGTTTGATGGTTATATAAGTGCAAAATGTCCTGTGAGAAAGGAATAAGAAGTCAGTTTAATTCTTTTCCCCACTTTCTTTGTTTCCCCCCCTTCTTTTTCTTTTTCCTCTTTAGGATTCCCCTCATCCCTGTGTGTTCCTTTCAAGATTTAATTGCCAAGCTTTTACATAATTCAGTCAGTGCACAGTCAAGGTGTGTGCATCCTTATATTTCTGTCCTTGTAAGGACCAATTAGAGTCACAGAGCTTGAGAGAGGACAGTTGTGATAACGTTTTATCTGTGAGGATCCTCACAAGTATAAAGAATGCTATGTAGTGGCTGTAAAGTGCTGTAGGCGAGGAGAAGGACGCACACTTGGTAGCTATTTACTTTATCTGCAGATTTGATTTCTTTTTCATTTGACCTCTTTCTACTGGTTTTTGATTTTCTGTTAGCGTCAGTGTGCTGTATTTCCATTTTCCTCCTTGTCTATCTTCCTGTTTTCCTCTAACTCCCCATCGGTTGTCTTCTGCCTCTGGCTGGATCTCATTTTTTGTTTGGGGTTGAGTATTTTCAAAGCGCTTGTTGCAGTGAGAAGAAAGGCAGATTCTGCCCACTACAAAGCACTGAGAGCCCCGCTCTTGTTTGAAATCTTGTGGGCTTATTGAGCAGCTTTGTGTTTTGACAGGTAGGAGGAGCTGTGTTTTGCTCAGGTGCCCAGCCTGGGCGGGAAAGTAGATAGGAGAAACACGGAAAAGAGTTTGTTATGTTTTGACATGGGCTTCATATACTGTATACAAGGATCTTTTACCCTTTATGCCATTATTTGAAATTATTAGGTCATGCCATGGCCTGGGCATTTATGGCTGCTTCTGATTACCGATGAAGGAACAGATGATGAAGCAGCAGTGTGGATTCATATATATATGTACAAAGCATAGACAGTATGAAAGGAGGAGTGGTCGAATAATCAGTTTTGCTTAGGAAGGTTCCTAACTGGTGTGGTCTATCTGCATGACAGCCATAAAAAGAGCTGGTCAGATACTCTAAATGCTTGGAAAAGGTGGTTCATTACTTCCTTTATTACCTCCTTTAGCACAGGATACACTGGATCATCCTTCATGAAAGGAAAGGAGATGGGGCAGCTGTGGTTCAGGAGGTAGAGCTGATCGTCTACTTGTCAGAATGTCGGCGGCTTGATCCCTGGCTCCTCCAATCTGCATGTCGAAGTATCCTTGGGCACGATACTGAACCCCGAGTTGCCCCCAATGTATTCATCTGAGTGTGAGTGTGCACATAATGGTAGACAAAGTGCTTAGGCATCAAATAAAAGTGATGTATCAATGTGTGTGTGATCGGGTGAATGAGGCTTGTAGTAAAAAAAAAAGAGTGCTTTGAGTGCTCAATTAGAGTACAAAAGTGCTATATAAATACCATTCCATTTATCATAACACCATTCACAATTCGCAGCAACATTTACTAAAAAACAAGCAATCAACTTAACAGACAAGTCGTGCAGATCATGTAAATGTGAAGTTTTCCTGCTAATATGTTCTGAACCTTGCAGGCTATGTTAAAACCAAAGGTGAACAATGATCATTACACTGCCGAAAAATGAAATCTGCTTCTCATGAAGTTTTTACCTTGTGTGAATAATCCATTCATCTACCCATTTTCTTAACCAGCCTTGGTAATGATATGACATTTTTCACTGGTGGTTCTTGTTTACAGGATCTGCATCATACATCATATCTAGTACGAACACTTCGGGGAGATGGCTAAGATGTGCATTTTGCAGTTCATCTTCAGAGCATTTTAGTTTCAACACAGCAGACCCACATCAACAACACCCGCTGTCACACTACTAAGTAGTCTAGTGTGCAGTAGGTTTCTTGGAGCACTGTGATTCTCTTTTACTAAGTCCTTGTGAAATCTCATTCACATGTTTTGAAGTGATTATGAAAAGATATTGGAGGAAACTTTTTGGACCATTCAACCGTGGCCTGGGTGTGTCGAGAAAGGGTGGATCTGACTGTGAAACTGCCCGTTCATTGGCTAATCACTTGTGATTAACAAGTCATTACCCAAAGAGCATATCATGGATAATCCTTCTTTCAGACTTTTAGAATGAACATAGTTTACAAAATGGATATAAGACTTTATTCTACATGACTTAAAACTAGTGAATCAGCCTATAAAGTCATATTGTTTACTAAGGTCACAGAAAAAGGGAATTAAGGGACTTTTTTTCTCCACAGTCTTTTGTACAACCTGATTTCTTTTCGCAGCCAGTGGAGTCGCCCCCTGCTGGTCATTAAAAAGAATGTAGGTTTAAGGCACTTATCAGATCTGAAAGCTATGTCTTTTGTATTTTCTATGGTACAAAGCAGTCTTGTTGGCTTACAGTACAATGGTCCAGACGCACTGCTCGTCAGTGATGTAAACTAGAGGTCTTAGTCTGGCCAAATCACCAACAAGATTTAAACCCAATGGAGCATTGTGCCTGCTGAATAGAAAATTGAAGAGAGCCTCTGTACCAAA
This sequence comes from Paratilapia polleni, assembly GCA_015106735.1. Classification (NCBI taxonomy): domain Eukaryota; kingdom Metazoa; phylum Chordata; class Actinopteri; order Cichliformes; family Cichlidae; genus Paratilapia; species Paratilapia polleni. Next base: position 25,804 of record VUQI01061402.1, read on the forward strand.
TGTAAACTTAATGCAGTTGGATACTAAAGGTTTAGCTATGTTGTGATTTGATGCCATTGTTGTATCCAGTGGCTACGCACTCAGATATTGGAATTCCTTGCTTAAATTTTCTTTGACAGCTGTGAACTTACTTTTGCACAAATGGAAATAATGGACTACACATTTAAACAGCTCTGTCATTTTTTACAAACTGCATGTGCATCTTGATATCTGGAAATGAAAGTTAAAGCCAGTCACTACTTCTATCTCATAATCTCAAATTCAAGTGTCAAAAATTTTACTCCATTGTTAACACTGTATTTGAAAGTAAATTGCAGCAGTTGGAGTGACTGCATCTGAGCCCCACCATTGTGATGTTTTACAGCGAAAAGAAAAGGATAACTGGATGTCATAAATGCTTCAATTTTTGCAAATTTACAAAGCAGAGTGTGGATCACAGAAAGAAGTCTAACTCTGGTCATAAACACACATTTTTCTTTCCTTCATGTGCTCATTTGTAAGCTGTGTCTATAAGGCAAAGTAATGCTGAAATAGTGTGCAATAGTGACCCTGACTAGGTGTGGGGGATGACCTGTTGGCACAGGAAGAAGAAATCAATACAGAGGAGATAAAGAATAGCATCTATACCATAAAATATAAATAAGTCTAAATGATCTTTGCAAGACTGAGCTTTACATAATACATAAAATGTAACGACTCTAAAATGGATAGAATATAACCCAATAGATACGATCTATTCTTTTCTCAGAACATCCCAGCTGCAGTCTAACATCAGAAGCTCCTTAACTCGAGTGATATGAGATGCTAAGCAAGGGTAGAAAACATGTTCAGTACAACACTCGCACAGGGCTGATTGAGATCCCTGCACGCCAAACATAAACGAACGCTCTGGAAAACGGATTTGCTCTTGACATGTTGAGCTTGCCAAGCAATTACAAACAACATTAAAAATGTAATGAACCATATTTGCTTCTGGGCCAAAAGAGAGAGAGAGAGAGAGAGAAACTGGTGTTGAGGATGAAGAGAGAGATGCAAAGAAGAGATGGAGTAGGTGTATCAGGAGTAGGTGCACAGTAATAGTCCGTTGTACATACAGTTTAAATGAATGTACCGTCTAGGGCTAATTACTGGATCTCAAGGTAATGTTTATGGTTTAAGGTAAAGCAGTAAAGGTATTTGCACCCTTTCTTCTAGATTTTGTGATGCAAAGTCAAGCAACAGCCTGGGGTCAGCTAAATTAAAAACGAAATTAGGTAAAATATTAATTTTACTCTTAGGTTGTTAGGTTTTATTGTTTTCTTAGCTGTTTAAGTTACATGAAAAGTATTTAATACATTCTGACAAGTTTTTTTTTTTAATCAGCAGCATGCTGGTGCAGAGGTTAGCATTGCTGCACCACAGCAAGAAGGTTCTGGGTTCAGACTTTCCTGCTACCTTTGTTCTCGTTGTGTGTTTGCACCATATGCAATTAATTATTGAGTAACCCTGTACATAATTTTGCACCTTATTTTAAAAAAAAGTGTATTTTTGTACCGTTATATTAAAGTACAAAATTTTTACCAGCTGTTCAAGACTGGGTGCAAACCACAAGGGTGCAAATAAGCATCCTCTTTCAAAGATAGTACCTTAGAGGTTACCTCCCCAGTGACAAGCCATTGTACTTAAGGTATTTAAGGTGGAGTAAGGGACTGTGTTTTCTGGGTGCTGAAAGGCAAGAGAGATGAAAAAGGACTTTGGGGGGGGGGTAGAGAAGAGAGACGGGCACAAAGATAGAGAAATGTTTAGAGATTTGGTGCAGCTATGTGAGAGGTGGCTGTTTGTAGTCCACATGAAATGCACAGCACTAATAAAGGGCCTGCAGCCACTGAGGGAAATTGAATTTTTATGGCAGCTCATCAAACATAATTAAAAGTTTGGGATGTGCAAAGGAGCACTGCTAAGAGTTTAGATAGAGAGAGGTGGCTTTGTGAATACCTTTGTCTATTAGAGAGAAGTGTGAACGCTTTAGAGTTTTTGAGCCAGTTCTGAATAGGATGTGTCGTTTATGACTTGGCAGATCAACTTGGACTGAGTCAGATTCTAGTCTTCTGATCCAGTCACTGTCAGTCATTCTCATTAAGATGAATTCAAACAGTGATCTTGAAGCATCATTAAATTTGCTTCTCAGCACTGAGTCATTTACTGGAAATTTGCTCAGGTATTGTGTGTGTGTGCGCGTGTGTGTGTTTCGTCTACAATGATGAATGTGTCCCTTTGTAACTTTCAGAGTCAAATAATGTTTGCTTTGATCACTGTGTGTAGGTTTCAGTTAATCTACAGGTCTGTCCCCAGATTTTACAAATGGAGAATCTAGAAGAAAAAAGACTGCCAGCTTGAACTGAAGTTGTTTAATGCATATAGTTAATAACATTCTGCTAGCTATGGCGGCACCTTAGGTCTTTAGCTACATTTACCACTGACATTACCTACATGAGCTTAGATGGTTTATGTTTGGAATGAGGTTCAGAAAATTTCTGAATTACTACCAGTGGTCAATTGTTTGCTAAAGTAAGCCTTGATGGAAGAAGTCCCACGTTTGCATACATGCTGCAGCCCAACATCAAACACATGGAAGGAAAAAAAAATGCTAGCCTTCACTTGAGTAAATGCAATCCCCTATGGAAAAGCGAAATGAATGGTCTAATGTCATGTAGGAAATAAGAAATGAGGAAAGTGCTTGGATGAGAAATAGCGAGAGAGGAAGAGATGTAAGAAAGAGACTTCACAGAAAGCGAAACATCAGAGAGAAAAAAAGTGCAGCTCAAGACACAGAGGAAGAGAGTGTGTGTTGAGGAGCTAGATGGAGAGAGGGGGAAGCTATTTTCCCCCCCATTGGATGACACAGATCTAATTCAGTCATTTGTCAGCCACATAGGCAGTATAGCGGGCTAATGGACTGGGAAGGCATGAGAGACACAAGCTCAGGGAATCCCTCAGTTGTTATCTGCGGCAGGCATTATCAGACCCACTAAGTGAGAGCTGGCTGGCAACACCAGGAATGGCACCGCAGCCAGAACTGATGGGGAACATGGCCAATAATTTGAAAGTTAGGGGGGCAATACAAGATTACTGTAATATGCAATGCAATTAATGCAATAACAGCTTTACTTAAAATATAAAACTGAGGACTGCTGATGACAGCAGGACTTGACATAAACCATAATCCAGAGAAGTTAAAGTAGCAAAAGTCTACTCCCACCCCTCTTTGCCATTAGCTGCTGTTGAAATGACTACTGTTTTCCATTTTAAAAAAGCAGATTGTGTGAGGATAACAAGTATACAGGTTTTGTTACTAACTAATAATTCTGATTGTTGCTTTTGAACCCTCTAAAGGCCCAGAGCTCGCTTCATCAAGAGACCAGCTGTGCTTTCAATTCATATCACTTTCCCTCACCTCCTTTTCCTCCTCCGACAGAGGGGCTTGTTTTATTTAGTGTTACATTTTGGTCATCACCTTGTTGTTTTTAAACCAGACTTCAAGTAAGGATATAGTATTTATTTATTTATTTTCATGGACTTGCCATTAAAACATGTTTTTGCAAGCAGATGAGTTGCCCCCTGTGGGCCATTAAAGCAGGTTTAATGCGTTTCTGCACTGCCTTTACTCTTCTCCCTGTTCCAGAAACCAGGTTTATTGAAATCTCTGAGTTTGTTAACCCTAGGATGAGGGAAACTCTGGGTTTTCTGTTCCAGAAAGAGAGCTAACTTAAACTTTGAGTCAGTTACCAGGGTAACAGACTCTATTAACCTAACCTGCTGGCTGAGTTTCTTTCTGACCCCCCTCCTGCTGTACCTGAAGCAGGTGTTTGATACGCCGCTTCATTTCCTTTTTCATACAGTCGATATCAAAGCATATATCAGAGTGCATTAATCTGGAGAAATGCATTTACAAACATTATTATCCCAATGATACTTTGACTTGTTATTTGTTGTATTTAATATGAACGCATTTGTAATCAATCTATCATCAATATAAGAACAGAGACAGCGTTAACTGGACCTCATGGATTTATTATCAGCTCTGAGTAATATCTCAGGCTACATCTTTATAACACAGTGACTGTATGAACAGTAAGGCAGCTGTCAGGTTATCAATCATTTGTTGTGTTGTAACTGGTCAAACTGATGGAAAAATACCTGCCACAGTCGGCATCTTGTTGGAGACGATGTAATTATTTGTGTAAAGATCAGGCTGAAATTTCTTTAAGGTTCTAAAACTGGACTAAAGGTAGGTTAAAGTGAGTTTCTGAATCCAGACTGGAGATAAAGTAGTCTGAATGTATTTTGGCAGCATTTTATGTTGAAATATAGTCATTAAATGCTGTGACTTTGAAATGTGCAATAGGACTCTAAAATTTTAAAGTCATTACTTCTGAGTATGATTAATATCATAGTTCCGGATCAGGTTCAAGTTCAGGTTACTTTATTTATAGCCGTACGTAGATTTGGTTTCCAGCAGACGAGTCATTAATGCTCACATGCACATTGTTAAAACAAACCTAGAAACAAGCAACAGGTAGCATTAATACAACATAATGACAAAATAAATAAATAAATAATAAATAATGCACACCTCATCCTGTTGGATATAAAAACTATGATTGGTTCATGTGAGTGATGGCTGATGAAATAAAGCTGTTTTTATACCGTGTTTTTCTGCTCTTTGGGAATATAAGCCTTTGTCCAGAAGGAAGAAACTGAAACTCACCATTCAAAGGGCGCGAGTGGTCCAGTAAAACTGAACAGTTTATTTACAGGTCCATAAATAAACTGGGCCTTGTACATTGATCCATATTTTTATCTGAAGTTAATGCCACCTGCATTTCATCACTGTGAGGTCACAGCTGATTCATTACACTTAAAATTCGGATGTAAAATTTGGTCGGATTTCAGCTTTATCTATTAATGAAAATTCAAGCTGGGTAAATGATGACTGACTAGATGACGCTGATTAAAATGACTCTTTTTTTTCCCCTCTCCAGTTTTTAGAGATGAGGGAAACTCCTGTCATCTCATGTCACAGTGACTCACATCCATATTCATGGGCCCACTGGATGAAAATGGAGGCTCTGCTCTTCATTTACCTCTTGCCATTGCTGAACCCTGGTACCGGAATTCTGCTGATGATGGCTTTCTCTCACCACCCACACAGGTGCTGAAAATACTCAGAGTTGACTGAAGTAATTCTGATCAGCTGAAAACTCAGAGTTGGCCATCGCAGAGTTAATCAGCTCAAAGTTTATGGATAGAGTCAGAGTTTGTTGAACTTGCTTTCTGGAACAGGCCCCGGGAGGCTAAATACAGTCCATGAGCTATCCTGTTCCTGTTTTGTTTGTGCAGTCACACCTTCAGGTTTCATACCTGTTGGCAGATAGAAGTGCTTTTACTGTATGCAACCAATCTGAACACTGATAGTGCCATTATTCTGCAACCTCCACTTTGTGCAGTCAACATTGACTTCATAATAATATGTGAAAGCAAAAACTTGCCTATGCCCATCCATCTATTTTCTTCCACTTACCCAATTCACAGTCACGGGGGTGGGGTGGGGGTGGTACACCCTGGACAGGTCGTCAGTCTATTGCAGGGCTAACACAGAGAGACAGACAATTCCTGCTCACATTCATGCCTACGGCCAATTTAGAATCACCAATTGACCTAACATGTCTTTGGACTGTGGGAGGAAGCCGGAGTAGGGAGAACAGGGAGAACATGCAAACTCCACACAGAAGGGTCCCAGCTGGCCGGTGGATTTGAACACAGGACATTCTTGTTGTGAGGCAACGGTGCTAAGCACCACATCACTGTGCTGCCGACTGTGCCTACACCCAGTTTAAGTAAATCTGTTGTCCCTTTTGGGACCGGTCAGTATCCAGTGTATTTTATTACTGCCTATTTATCATGAAGCACAAGGTACAGTGTTCTAGGATATTTCTGATTCAGTATTGTTAATTATCTGCTATCATTATAGTAAACTAACTGAACTGACAATGAAGATGATTAGTCTTTCACAGTCTTAAACTGACTCTGATTCTGGGAACTGTTTGATCATAATTTGCAATGTAGAAGAAAGTGAACAATGTAATTGGTCCTCTCACAGCACAAGAGCCTTTTAAGCCATTATACCGCAGTTGCTAAGATCTGTACTGTGCTCTCCTTGTGGGTGACTGTTCCTTAGTTACATAAGCAGCACTCGGTACGAGACCACATATACACTAAATCACTGATCACTGCTGTGCCTGTAATTAAGAGCAAAGTACATATAGTATTTTCTTGAATTGCTATATTATTCTAGTGTCCAGAGGGACAATACTGACATAGAAAGACAGAATAATAATATATTGGAGTTTAAAATTCTATTTTGGATGAAAGATTTATTCTAATGGTAAGCATAGACATGACTAGCCTACTCAGTAGATCTGCTAAAGACTGCTGTCACAGTCAAAAGCAGCGTAGATCTATATGTATGGCACAGAAATGGCTGACTGCTGTGCAGACTTTTTTTTTTTTTTCCAAGGATGATGACGTAGTTAAACTCAAAGACCTCAAGCCGTTCAAACCTCTCCTGAATTCATTTCTGTGAAAACTGAATGTCTTCCCCCCCCCTGTGGCATAGTAGCGAGCATGAAAAGGAGTGTAGAGTGCTATCACTGTAGGCTGCTGTTCTGTGTGCCACAGTTGACACAGTGAAGAGCAATGGGAGCTCTGTCTTACACACAGCCAAACAGCCAACAGGGAATACTGAAAGCACTTGTGGGTTTATCATACCTTTGACTCCGCTACTTCTTCTCTCTCCTGTGCACTCAGAGAGATGTCACGAGTGCTGATGAACAAAAGGCACGGTGAATCCTATATAATGCATATAGCACGAACAAAACGGGCAAGACAAAGAGGAGACAGACAAAGTATAGATGACGGGCCCTTTTCACAAGTCATTTTATCATGTCATAGCAGAGTAAGTGTGGGTATATTTGGTTAAATTATTATCGTTCTATTTAGTGTCTCACAGCAATTCGGTGAGCTAGCGTACAAACTGCTAGAGCCCCGGCCCATCTAAATGCAACATGGCTGTAATTAATGTTATTAATCGTACCTGTGTTTGCCCTGTAATCAAATATCAAAATGGCTCCTGTGAAATGGGTTATTTAAATATCAGTAATATTCTAAGGAAATTCTCAGGTAAGAAGTAATGGAAACTCCTTACAAGACTGATGAATAGAAATAATAGTGTTAGTTTTTTCTAGTAATTTTTTTCTATTGTGTCTTTTCTTATTGAGAAGTTTTACAAAGATGTTAGACCCTTAGACCCTCAGATCAGAGGGTGCTGGCAATGCTTCTGAAAGCTGCGGCTTGCCAGTAAATTCAAAAGAAAAAAAAAAAAAGAAGAAGAAGGATCCATTGCTGCTTGTCCTGAACCATGCAATGAAATATCTATTGTTTGGTCATCTTAAATCTCTTCAGGATGGTGAACACATGTTTGACAGAGGAACACACATACTTTCAGAGATCTAGAAAATAAATAAATTTTAGTACAGTAAAATAAATAAAAATTAACAGAATGTGAAGAAACTGTTTTTGACGTCAAGTCAAAGATGTCTGTATATTATGTTGTTGAGATCTACTAAGCTTGCATACTAATCCACCTTGTAATACCGCTTTATACCTTAAGAGGTGATAGTGTGTTAATGTAGTGTCAAGCCTACACTTGATTCAACATGAGAAGGGCAAGCAGTGCTGCACAGAGGCCACCTCTTATCAGACATGTTTAAAGTATTGCGTATAAAGAAAGGAAGTGAAAGGATTAGAAGCAAAAGTTAGCAACTTTTGCTAACTTTGCTAACTTTCAGATGGCAGAACTGATGCAATGTTTCTTCTAGATGGGTAAGTAAGTTATCTATGTAGGAATAACTTATTAAGGTAGCTAACTGCATAAAATTTACTGACAGTGTTATAATAGCTATATGTGACTAGAAAGATTAGCTTGTTGTGAGATATCTGACTAACTAAGGCAAACAAATCAGGCCAACTGACACTGTTTGGACAATTAAAATGAAGTTTTAGTGCGGCTATTGACAATCCATCCATCCATTTTCTGCTGCTTATCCAGATCCGGGTCACGGGGGCAGAAGTCTGAGCAGATATGCCCAGAACTCTCTGCCCCGGGGTCTCCTTCCGGTAGGACATGCCTGAAACACCTCACCTAGGCATCCTGGTCAGATGCCCAAACCAACTCAACTAGCTCCTATTGAACCTCTGAGAAACAATCCTGATAGTTTTGATAGGTAGTTTAGCTGTGGGCGTTTCCTGTTCCTACTAAAAACTAAGTGGGAAAAATAACTAAGCTGAGTGGCTGCATGTGGAAATTATAGGATAGAACCGAATTTTGTTACAGTAGTTGCATTTTTGTCCCTTCATTGACATCGACTGCTCTACCAGTATTTTTTCTTTGTGTTTAGGGCATAATTTTCAAGATCATTAGGTGATGAGTATAATGTTAGACTAGAAAAAACACAGTGCAGCACAAACTTTGATTCAGCTAAATTATGGGTTTGTATAAGCTCTGGCAACTTTTAAGTAAGAGAGCATTTTGCTCATGTGAACGGGTGAAAAGTTGGAAATGACTGAGTGCAGAAATAATATGAAGTGGTACTGATTGGCACAAAAATCCTCAATAATTTCAATTACAAGACCAGGGAGAGGTCTCTCTTATTGTTCTCACCTGGTGAGCAGATGGTGAGGATTTGTTCAGTATACTGTGTACAACTGCCCATTGTCCTTCAGGGTCATTCTCAAGTGTACACATTCAGTTTTGCACAATCTCTTTCCGAGTCTGTAATTATTTAACGCTATATTCCGGCTCCTGTTCAAGTTCAGCCTTGTTCAGCCGCGGATTGAATTTTTTATGCTTTTTTCCTAGAGGTTTCATTTTTGTAACAAAATGGCAAATCAAGGCTCATGTGTTTACAGTCTATACCATAGCTGTTCACAGATTGAATAATAGGGTATAAAAGGATACAGGTGAAGCCTTGCAATACAAATTTTGCAAGTAATGCTTTCTTACTTATGTGTCCTTGTGAGAGATACTGAATGGCCACTAGGTCCAAGAGTGTTTAAAAGCATTAAAGCCATTAAAAGCAGTAAAATGCATATGATAGAACTGATTCCGTTAAGCAAGCTATGTTTGTAGTAGTCTAATTGTAAATTTCAGAAGACTAAAATCATTGCACCTCATGAGGAGGCAAAACAAATGTCCCTGTGGTGTCACAACATATCCACTGGGGACGCTATGCAGCACATCTGGAGTGGTTGACCATTGCCAGGGAGCTTCAAAGAACTTAACATCCTTTGATGCTCGAGCGCACTGTCTGTGTCTGCCAAGAAATGTCCTGGTTTTGGCATCAGGTGCTGCACCGGACATGCCAGAGAAGTCATTCACAGCTGGGAGCATGTGAGCGGTGGCTCCAAAAGCAAGAGGGCTTGCCATTGTGCTGTTACCTTAAAATATTACACATATTCACATTTGCTATTATAGATGTTAACACAAGGCCAAGCCTTACACTCTTAATACTGTTTATTTAATGTGAATAAGCTGAACATTTTAGTATTTCTGTCATCAGCAGTACAATTTCAAAAGTGGGTAAATGAAATTTGTCAGACTGACCTAGCTGCATTTGGAGTGGTTTTCAGCTGGCGAATGACATTGTTTTCAATTAGTCTCATACCGGAATAATTTCATGGAAATACCTTTCCTGACAGATGTGTGTATTTAGATAAATGACATTTGTGAAATGAATGCAAACATTCCTCAGTGCTGTAAATGGATGTGAAACCCAAAGGAATGTGACTCACTCTGTGCAACACAGCCCATTTTTCGTCCTGATACACCAAGTTTGAATAAATGTCTTTGTGTATATAGTGTGCCCTTTATATTCAAACTGTCATATCAGTGTTTTATTGTTTGTTTCCAAAGAGCAGTGGTTTAATTCACCACAAATTACTGCTGTTAATGGTAAACCTTGACATTACTGTAGCCCCCGTAAACAGACAGAGAAATAATATGTGTTGTCTCTGGTTATACAGGTACTTTAAAGCTATCATCACAGAGCTTATAAATGTGGAAGATTTCTTTTCCCAAATTTCCATTTCATAGGAGGCATTCGTTAGATAGCCCAGAATCTATTTGTTCCTATGGCCCCAAAATGTAACATTCTAGCAATTTTTATTATGTTTTGATAGAACTGATTAAGAAGGTCCAGTGGCCTTAAAAGGGTGTGATCAGGCTCTCCATAGACTTGGTCTGATATCAATATTAAGTGACATGCCTAAGAACTAAGGAAATGAACACTTTGATGAGTCTCATCTTGAGTAAGGAAGCTGAAGCAGTTTAGTTTAATTTAAAGAAACTGGAAATAAAAACAAGAAAGAGTATTTTCAACCAAGGTATAGTTTATTAACTTATTGCTTTACTACAGTCAATGGAGGTTAACAACACTGTCTCTGTAACATTACCTTACACTAAACACATGTTGATCTGTCCTGGACAACTGTGTTGAACTGTGGATGGTGCTGTCATATTGCTCCTGATTTTATTTATTTATTTTTTCCCTGACATACAGTACTTTGCAAAAGTCTTGAGCCACCCCTCATTTTTCTATATTTTTCTAGGAAAACTGGAAATAGATGCATTGATTTATTGAAACATGTGCAGACATACATTGAAATACAGTATGCAAAAACAGAGTTTGTGCAATTTTAACAAGCTTGAAAGTCAATATTTGGTATGACCAGCTTTATTCTTCAACACAGCCTGAACTCTCTTAGCCAAGCTTTCTTGTCATTTCTTTAAGTAGTCTTCAGGATTAGTTCTCCAGGCTTGTTGAAGGACATTCAAAGCTCTTCTTTGGATGTTGGCTGCCTGTTGTTCTGTTCTCTGACAAGATGATCCCACACTGCTTCAATAATCTTGAGGTCCAGGTATGCTTCTTTTACTGCATTGGTTGTGTTGCTGAAAAATGAAGCTGCTGCAAATCAGACACTTTCAAGATAGTATTGCATGGTGGATCAAAATCTGAAAGTTCTTTTCTATGTTCATAATTCCATCAGTTTTAACAAGATCTCCAACACCACTGGCTGAAATGCAGCCCCAAACCATGACAGAACCTCCACTGTGCTTTGCAGATGGCTGTAGACACTCACTGTTGTACCTCTCTCCTGACCTACTCTGTACATATTGACGACAATTTGAACCACAAATTTCACATTTGGATTCATCACTCCATAAGAACTGTTGCTACTGATTTTCAGTCCAGTTCTTGTGTAATTTGGCATATCTCAGCCTTTTCTCACTGTTTTCCTTCATTAAGAATGGCTTCTTGCCACCCTTCCACTGAGACCATTTCTGATAAGGGTTCAGTGAACAGTAGATGGATCAGCTAAAGGGCCAGATGCATCTCTCAGGTCCTGTGTCAGGTCTTTGCTGGATTTTTTTTCCTGTTTCTTAAGAACATGACTTTCAGATACTGTTCATCTGCTGTAGATAGTTTTAGGCCTGTCACTTCTTCTTTTGTCAGTTTTTTTAAGGACACACTGCACACCATGCTGATATACAGTATGATAGTTTTCAGCTAATAGCTTTTTGGGAATCACCTTGTCGGTGCAAAAATACTATTTTATGCCTGTCAAACTGTGTTATCTTTGGCATTTTTCATAGATTCAGTTAAAGAAATGGGAACAAATGATGTGTTTTGTGACAGGCTGCTAGTAACAAAGCACCTAAAATTGATTCTTTGCTAAGTTGTCTGTTGTGTGTAGACACAACACTGGTTCATCCCTTGAGTTAGGTGCCTTTTCATGCTTGATTGATTCATAGGTCAGTGTTAAATGGCATAACAAACAAAGAGCACATTCCTCTGAAAATGGTCAGGTACATGGACTGGACTGCAAATGAATGAAAAAGCAGCCAATGTCCAAAGAAAAACTTTGAAAGACCTTCAGAAAGCCTGGAGAACTATTGCTCAAGACCACTTTAAAAATTACAAGAAAGTCTGGCTCCTTTGAAATGAGAGGTGGCTCAACACTTTTGCACAGTACTATAGCCCTATTTTTTGTCCATATGTTACCTATTACCTTAAAAAAAAGTTTCAGCAAAGACTGTGATTTTTCACTTTGGAGAAGTTGCTTTAATTTTGTTCTATAGAGAAGTCTTGAACAACTGCGTTGCTTTTGTGTCTATCCTTGTGATCGGATGCTTGTGCTCACTGAATGCGTCACTGACTGCGTTTACTTGTAATGTAGAATTTAAAAAGTCTGAATGCTGTTTATCCTCACATCATCAAATGCATGTGACCTTAAAACTGAAGAATGTGCTCTGGGTGGCAGCAGCTGTTTTCATCAGTCATCGCTTTAGTTGTTTTTATTCTTTACAGCAGCACCAGTGTGTGATATGCTGCTCTCATTTTGTTATGGTCAAGTGAATCTTTGAGAATTGCATTATAATCTATTTTTCAGCTCTTAGTCCCTTGTGTGAGTGTGTATATGTGGTTATGTACTGTTATGGATTGTAGTGGCAGGTATTCTATGAACCCCAGAGGAGCTCTGCCGCAGAGTATTTCAGATGAATCACCTGGTAGGTGGCAGGGGGTTATTACAGAGAGAAAAACACAGTGATATAAAAAATCTAAAAGAGATAAAGAAGATTGATGCCTCTCCAGCGGGCACATGTGTTAAAACATGCCAATGACTCTATCACCTTTAGGTCCTCTTTCTTTCTTGCTCTTCCCGCTCTCTATTTCCCTCTCTCTGCTTATTCCAGATTCACAGTCACCTTACCGCTTCTTCACTTCTTCTCTTCTCTCTTCACCTCTGCCATCTACACTAATAAATCCCATTTAAGCTCTCGTTGCGACCCCTCAATCATCACCCGCGACCAGCTTAAAATAACACTGTGGGAACAGAGAGAATGAGGCTAGTGTGCAGGAGCCCCATGCCGATGTTATTAATTGTTGAAGAGATGAATATCCCATTACAGTCCGACTAAGGAATGGAGATGGAGCGGGGGTTATACCGTGATTAATGCTAAGTTCATGCAATGCATGATTAATTCTGAAGCGCGAGTGGGTGTTTAATCAAGGCCACATGCGATATGATCAATTATAGGGTGAAGAAAAAGAGCTGGATGATTAGACTACCTTTCAGAGTGTGAAACATACTGTATGTCACCAGAGGTTTAGTGGGTTCAGTTGTAATGTAGGATTACAATGAGGAATATAACCATGGAGGCTGGATTACACAGTTGCTTTGAAAAGATGGGAGGGTTAGGCTATATTGGGCTCATTCAAGTGTTGAGCTGAATGTGTTCGCTACTTTTCCAACAGGAAGAACACACAGAGGATACAAGTCCCCTACAGCAAGGGGGTGTTTCAGCTCACCTGCTTTTGTTTTAAGGCTGCCCCCCTGTCAAAGTCGACGCTTCGAGACATCAGTTGAAGATCCCCGATTTGACTCAGATTCCCTGACTTAAGTGTTGGTTTATTCACATAACAACATTTGCTGTGCTCATGAGTAACTAATCGTGTGGACTCGTGGACTTGTGATTGACCTGTGTGCGTCGTAGGTCTAGTTCTGTGTAAAACGAGCAGCACCAGTGTCTGGAAAAATGGTACCAGCACGTCACCCCAGCTGCTGTGAACCTATTTAATCAGCCGTAAAATGTAGATATTCCTAAGGTCCAAAATATTATGCACCTTACTGTATGTGATGCTCTTAAATAAATGAATAAAAGACCTGTGTGTCTCTCTGCCTGACCCTCATCACTGCAGAGTTGATCTAAACCTTAAAGGTTACCAGCTAACCAGGCAGATATTAAAAATGTTAAATAAAACTCTGTCAACAAGAATTAACCTGTTATTCAATAACATTTTCTTTTCTTTTTATGGGAGGCAATTTTCATTTCATCATTTCATTTGTTTAAATTTATGCGTTTGCAAGAAGGGGCAGGGGGTAAATGAGCTGGATTTGAACAGAAATACACACGGTTCATCTGGCTCATTATTTTTAACAAATCCATAATGTCACACAAAGAAGGAGTGGCAGAATTCTGATTCCTAGGCAGCTCCACATTTTGACATTAAATCAACATTTCTTGCAACTAAACGTTTATATCAGCCATTTCTTCCCACTGCCTGGAATAACCATTCATTGTTAAAAGTTCTTGAAACTGCATATAGGAGTGTTCCCTCTAAAAAGGACGAAGTCCACCTGAGTTATCATTAAGAAACTGGAGTTTGAGTCTTGCAAAGGGCCACTTTTAAGTCTTGATTTCACATACTGTTTGGTTTCATTTTTAGTTGAGGTTTGGTTAGGTACAGACCCAAAAAGTGTTTGTTTAAGATTAGGAAAAGAGATGATTTAGGTTAAAATGCATCTTTTCGTTAAACAAATATTCAACGACTCCACTTTCTAGGCTTTCAGGGTAGCAAGTTCCACCTAACCTAAAGGTGACGACACCAGTGTGCATTTTACAGGCACTTATTCACATGGTTGCTCATAAGAACTGCCTTCACAAACAGCCTATCTGGTTGTTTTCTGGGGGAGGGCAGTCTAAAGCATGTCTGTTGTTTCAGGAACAGAAGTGAATACAGTGGGTTTAACTTAAAGGAATTGTTTCACTCTGTGGGAGGTGCGCTTACTCACACATTCCTGCATTGAGTTAGATAACAAGTGTGGTATATGAAGGTATATTTGTGGTATAATATGGAGATCCAGCCAGCAGCTAGCCTGTCTCTTTCCAAGACATGTTATGTCTTGTTTGCCATTCTTACCCTTCAAAAACTGAAGGGTAAGAATGGCAGCATTATGGGGGAGTCTTAGCCTGGCAACAGTTGAGGCTGCAGTGTGTTTCTAGCCAAGACATTTTTATGTAATTCCTTTGTTTTGTGTGTGTATCGGAGTAATGACCCCTTATAAAACATTTCCCAGATTGACAGGACAGACTGTTTTGCAGCCTATATCCCAGACATCTGAGTCAGAATTCTTTCAACGTGTTTTGTTTAACTGAGATTTTCAGACAGCGCTGTTTACCAGCTGTCTATTCTCTGAGCTACAGCACCTGCTGTCTGCAGCTGATGCAAGATCATTTCTTTTTTGAATAGAAAAATGCATCTCTTTTCAAACATTGTAGTAAGTATACAAATGTTTCTTCTTCAACAAGCAAGGTCTGACCAGCTGTTAATACCTCACATAGCAGAGGAAGACAGAAAGCATGTTAACCAGGCAACAGTATTTCATTTTTCTTCTTTCACAAGCTCATAGAATTTACTAGAGTTAAATAAATGTGCTCTCAACTGGTTTTTTAAGCCAATTATTATTTCACTTTATAAACTGCACTCTTTCAAAAAGTGATTTAAACCTACTGCTGTGCCTTATTCTGTCCTAAGGTTTCCTGTTTGCATTTACAAATGTTACTGTAAACTATTTGAGTATTATATGAAACCATCTATTTGTAGAACTTGAAATGCCCATAATATAAACACTTAAGGCATTAGTCACAATTTCCCAAGCAATATAGAATATTATGAAAGTGCAACAGCCATACAAATTAGACAACACAGACTTTTTCTTTTCCCTGTAACTATTTATTTGTGGCTTTCATTGCCAAAGAGAAAAGGGGGAAAAAATACAATTTGATAAATGAGTCATTTTGAAATACACAAACAACACACTGGGCACTTTATTAGGTACACTTTTGCGTTGGAGCCCATTTTGCTTTCAGAACTGCCATAATTCTTTGTGGCATAAATTCAAAAAGGTGCTAGAAACATTCCTCAGAGATTTTGGTCCAGATTAACATGACAGCATCACACAGTTGCTGCAGATTTGTTGGCTGCACATCCACAATGGGAATCTCCTGTTCCACCACATCCTAAAGCTGCTCTATTGGATTGAGATCTGGTGACTGTGGAGGCCATTTGAGTACAGTGAACTCATTGTCATGTAAAAGAAACCAGTTTGAGATGATTTGAGCTTTGTGATATGGTGCTGGAAGGTCAGCAACAATACTCAGGTAGGCTGTTGTTGGTACTAAGGGGCCCAAAGTATATGAAGAAAATGTCCCCACACCATTACACCACCACCACCAGCCTGAACTGTTGATACAAGACAGGATGGATCCATGCTTTCATGTTGTTTACACCTAATTCAGACCCTACCATCTGAACGTCGCAGCAGAA
>VUQI01061402.1:42088-54121 GCA_015106735.1 Paratilapia polleni
TGTTGGCTGCACATCCACAATGGGAATCTCCTGTTCCACCACATCCTAAAGCTGCTCTATTTGATTGAGATCTGGTGATTGTGGAAGCCATTTGAGTACAGTGAACTCATTGTCATGTTCAAGAAATGATGATGATGATTTGAACTTTGTGGCATGGTGTGTTATCTTACTGGACAATACTCAGGCAGGCTGTGGCATTTAAATGATGCTCAGTGGGTACTAAGGGACCCAAAGTGTGCCAAGAAAATATCTCACACACCATTACACCACCACCAGCAGCCTAAACCGTTGACACAGGCAGGATGTCTCCATGCTTTCGTGTTGTTCATGCCAAATTCTGACCCCACCCTCCAAATGTTCAGCAGAAATCAAGAATCATCAGACCAGACAACATTTTTCCAATCTTCTGTTGTCCAATTTTGGTGAGCCTCTGCAAACTTTAACCTCAGTTTCCTGCTCTTAGCTGACAGGTGTGGCGGTTCAATGTGTTGTGCGTTCAGAGATGCTCTTCTGCATACCTTGGTTGTGATGAGAGGTTATTAGAGTTACTGTTGCCTTCCTGTCAGCTCGAAGCAGTCTGGTCATTCTCCTCTGACCTCTGGCATCAACAAGGCATTTTTGCCCAGAGACCTGCTGCTCACTGGATATTTTCTCTTTTTCAGATCATTCGCTGTAAACCCTGTGGGGGAAAATCCCCGCAGACCAGCAGTTTCTGAAATACTCAGACCGGCCTGTCTGGCATTATTAACCATGCCACGTTCAAAGTCACTTAAATCACCTTTCTTCCCCATTCTGATGCTCAGTTTGAACTTGAGGAGGTCATCTTGACCATGTCTACATGCCTAAATGCATCAAGTTGCTGCCATGTGATGAGAAATTTACCGTAACAAGCAGCTGAACAGGGGTACCTAACAAAGTGGCCGGTGAGTGTATCTGTTCCGTTACGTATTATAGAACGTTTGTTCATTGTAAACATCCTTTTGTCAAAGTGGTAGAGTTGACTTTCTTGTCCAAAAATACAAGAAGGGTGCTGTACAAGGCAGGAGGTATAGCAGATGTTGTCAGAACAGGTCAGAGTATTTCTTTGTAGTCTGTTTTTTACACCAACCATCAGCTTTTCATTGCTTGGTTCATTGAAAGAGCCGCTTGTGAAAACGTGCCCTTAATCTGGCCTCTGTAAATGGTTCTGTTGTGCTGTGCCAGCTTTCATAAGAGAGCCACAGAGACGGAGCAACATAGCCCAGAGCAGGACATCATAATTCAAGAGAATAATTGGGGCATTTAAACCAAACCTGGGACTCATCCATGCCAGACAGATACAGGTCAAAGCGGCCTGTCCACTTGGGAGGGAGGAAGGGATGGATGGATAGCGAGAGGATGGGGAGGATATGACAAGTGAAGAGATGAATGGTAGTAGGAGCAGAAGGTGGACAGACAAAGAGCAGAGAATAAAAATAAACAGTAAAGCAAAGTTTGGGGCAGAATACAAAATAGAGGTAAAAACACAGATGACAAAAGGGAAGAAAAAGGGAAAGGGGCAAGCAAAAGAGGGAAAATGAGAAGGAGCAAGGACTAACCAGGAAATCAATATCAATTCTTTCTCTGCTTCATGAGGTGTAACGTAATCTCTGGTGTTATCTTTTCCACAACTTTCTGTACATGTTGGCAACAGGGGATGTTGAATGTGAATAAACATGAAGTGAACTATTCAATTTGACATAAAGGTTACACTGTGCAGTATTTTGATCATTAGTTTAAGCTCAAATGCTTTGACTTTACCTTGAAGCTAGCTGGTAGGATAAATGTAGAAAAAAAATGTAAAACAGTTTTGTAATGATATTCAAAGATATCATATGTGATATAATATGAAAATTGAAGGGCCTGCAACTGAAAGCTGGTATAATTTGTAAACCATGGAGATGTTTATCTACTCAAAGGGGAACTACTATGCTCATTTCCAGCTCCATATTTTTAAATATTTTATCAAAGTAGCTTTGCATGATTCATATCTAAAAAATAATCCTTATTTAGCTTATACTTGGTCTTGGTGCAGCCCCTCAGTTCATCTTCTCTCTGAGACAAGCCAATTTAGCTCCTTTCCCTTTAAGGCCAGCCCTTTTCTGATTGGCTGCCATTCGCAAATAGACTAGGAAGCTGGTGGGGCTTCTGCGCCCATAGCCAGAGCTGGGATTATCCGCTCTCTATGACATTATACATGCCCAAGAGTAGAAAAACTGTCTGAAATCGAGCATTTAGAGCAGCCTGATGCCTGAGCTTTTGGCCCACAGGGATTATTTGCTCATAAGCTGATACTTTGCCATGTTTAATATGAGCACCCACCATTTTAACAATACAAATTGAAAATAATGCAGTGTGCAATAGATTCATATAAGAGAGTGCCAAGTGCTCGTCATCACCTCACAAGGACAAATATCACTAATTCCTTTCTGATACACTACTGCCTTACTGTTTAAAATTCCCTATTTCCCTGATGTCCTATTGATTGTGTTTATTGGTCTAGTGCTTTTTCAGTAATGCTTATCTGTTTCTTTTAATTACTGTGCAAGGCAAAAGGCAGCATTAATATTGCAGCTAAATGTGAAGGCATCAATTTGCTTATCAGGTAATGATGGTATTGAGAGGAGGGGTCGTTTTTTTTTTTCATCATGGAAGATTAAAAGAATCTTCCAGCTCTGTTGCTATTTTGGCTTAAAGGAAAATATAGTTAACTTCTGTCATTAGTTTGTTCATAGCAATTCCCTGTTAGCCTAGTGAGCCCACATGGCTACGCATGTAAAACTTTGAAATAGAGATGCACCAATTGACTGGCCAGGAGACCGGAAATGACAGATTTCCCGCATTCTTGGCCCTGATCGGTGACCGGCTAGTCAGCCTCATGTAGGTCCGGTTACAAGCCGGTCCATTTCATGCATGTGCAACATGCACACACTCACAGCCACACGCTAACATGATGTTAGTGTGGAAGCTCCTCACTCACAGTGAGGAGACACAGAGTTCGGCAAAGTAAACCGTGGGAGGACCACCACGAAAACGTTTGCAACACCAAATGTAACCAGGCACTTAAATCACCCTCACCCCTGAACATGGACATTTTAACGAAGCTAACAAAGTCAAAGTGGCTAAAGCTAAAGCTATCCAGAGCTCAGAGCCAACCACAAGCTAGCAGCCTCGGGATGAGCAAAGGATCAAAGCAAGAAAACTATGGAGACAAGTGAAAAAGAGAAAAGGGTTGATGTCCTGTTATCTGGTGAATTCATAAATATACTGGCAAATGATGTAAGTACCTGACATTTGTTTGGTTAGATAAATCTGCTGCACCTGCTTTTGTTTGATAAGGTGAAATATGTCAAGTAAAGGTGGGTGTACAGCAACTCATTTTCAGTTGATTATTTGTAACTTGTTGTTAATCTGGCACTTCACATGTCCACCAGATGCATGTGTTACTACTGTTTCTAACCTGGCTCATCTTTGTGTTAGTAATGTAATTAATTGAGTTACTATGCATGTATATAATCCAGGAAGGCTGTCCAACATTTTCTGATTTTTGGCTCAGCTGTGTTTGTAGCACTAGTGGGAAATAGATGGGGGCTTAGCAACAGTCGGTTCATTCTAGGTATGACCTTGTTTCATTTATCCACCTGGCTACCCTGCAGTGACAAAAGCACATGATGATCTTCTTCTGTTCTATTAAGAGAATCAATTACTACAGCTCCACCATCAACATCCTGCCATCATTGTGTATCTTCTCTATTATTCAGGCAGTGAGACAGCAGAGCCTGTAACAGGCAATGAGAATTTGCAAAAGACAAAAAACAACTCCACACACGGGGATTCTGACATGGGTTTGAAAGACGGCTGCCTTATGGACTGTGCCACGGCAGTCCCAGACCACAAACCATGGCCATCTGGCGAGTAAGGCAGGCTAAGGCAAACAGTCAAACTTTCCAAGTGGATTTCAATCTCAATACAGAAGCTCCACCCCCTTCCTTTCTATCAGACAAATTCGTAGAACCACACAGCACCCAGCATGAATCCATATCCTTGGGATTTGTGTATGCAATGCTAGCCTTGGCTCTGTTCAAGTAGATACAGTTCTTTATATAAATATATATATATATATATATCTGCTCTCTAAACACTATAGTAAGTTCAATAAAATAGTTATTTTTTATAAGGACTCACTTTAAACACAAAACCAAGTTGTCTGATTGTATCCCCAGCATGCTCAGTCCCACAAGTTTCCTTCTTGTGTAGCTCTTAGTTTGAGCCATTTTTCAGACAGACACTTTGTCTCTCTTTAAGATTTTAAACTCCTGCTCCACCTACTGAGTTTATCTACACTTGGCTGCCAAAGCATTTCTCTCACTCAGTCATAATTTGTCAAAGCAGTTTGAATTTAAAAGGAGCACAAAGGAACACAGAGAGAATAACAATGTTAGAAACTGTATTTTAATCAAGATTGTGTCAAGAACGATTAAGCTGTGTGGAACCCGGCTTGTCCAGTTATCCTTTGCCTTCATTATGTCACCTATCATTGTGTGTGTTCCTCTTAAAAAGCAGGTAATTTGGTTCAAATGGAAACACAAAAGGGCTCATAAGAAAGAAAGTCATTTCTAAGAGCTCTATCTCCACTTTGAGTGTCAGTCAGTGGCTTAAATTAGTCTTACTCAACTTTAATAGCAAATTTAAAAAAACATATAGCAATGTAATACACCTTTCCTGGAAAATTTAGGCCTACTTATCTGGGTATTTGAATTGTTTTCAGCTGCTCCTGCTGTCGTTCAGAAACGGTAAGGTGGAGAGTGAGGAACTCAAACTCCTATAATTAAAAAAAGCAATCTCCAGAGCAAAGCTTCTGCTCACTGCAATCACCGCTCTTTGTCACAGAATAAATGATCATGAATTCAGTGACTGCATGGAACAGTCTCCTGTTTAGTATTGACACACCATCACCTGTGACACAAAGAAAATGAAGGAATGTAAACAAAGGCGTGGGAAGATAATTAAAGCATGATAAGGCCGGGTCATGTAAGGTACATCACTGTATACCCTAAGTAGACTGCAGATCTAAATATTAATGTCAGCATATTTGCAGTGACAAGGCTATCATGCAGGTGTTTAGCAGGTATATAACATGTTGGCAAGCTAATACAAAGTATATTCAAGTCTGATGGAAATGTCTGGGTTTTTTTTTTTTTTTTCCAAAACCAAAGTTTTTGGCTAAACACATTTTTGATCTTATTTCAGGGCAGTCCATTCAGTTCTTGTTG
Source organism: Paratilapia polleni (assembly GCA_015106735.1). Classification (NCBI taxonomy): domain Eukaryota; kingdom Metazoa; phylum Chordata; class Actinopteri; order Cichliformes; family Cichlidae; genus Paratilapia; species Paratilapia polleni. Next base: position 47,380 of record VUQI01061402.1, read on the forward strand.
AAACAGGCTTCATTATTTCGTCCATAAGCCAGTAGTCCATTGGCCATAGCCCAACTGGATCTCAAGTGGGCCCGACTGGTAAAAAAAAAAACAAACAAACAAAAAAAAAACTTACATTCTTGTTCTTTTACATGTATGTTCTAAAAACAGTTACATTTAATGAATCATCCATTTACAGAACAGATGAGTAGCCTCAGATACCATAAAAAGTGCAATTTCAGCAATATCTTTTTACATATGAGCTACAATTCACAGTGGAGCTACAAAAACAACAAACCTCTTCATGATTCAAACAACTTTTCAAGATCTAGAAATACTTTTGTCTTTCAATACCTCTTCAGTAATGCTGGCATCAGCTCACTAAGAGTATCAGTGCATTTACTGAGCGACTGAAGATAATAATGAGTTCACTGTGGTTTTCACACTTTGCAAAGCAATTCAGTGGTGTGGACTGGTGGGTCAGTTCCACCCCACATAGTCATATAGTCTGAAACCCCTGATTTACACCAAAAACGTTCAAGTCAATGGAATACATCATCTGGGAACCGTGAATGTCTGTACCTGAAACAGATATTTTGTTGAGTAAGTGAAAACGTTGACAAGTTGGTGAGTGCTGGAGGAAAAGTCAAGGGACCGCCCTTTGGGCACCTGCATCAGTGATCACAGCAGTCCATACAATTCAGGATTTCTTGACAAACCAACCAAAGGATGCTGCCATCTCCACAGCCACACTGCTAGCATGGATGCAAATGTGGTCATACACTAAAGAGTCATTTTAAAACAGTACTGAAACACATCCAAAACCCCAAAGCATGCCCACAGGTGCAAAGTTCACCGCATTAGTATATAAAAAACAGTAGATGTGACACAGTTACCTCATTTCCACCTTTTTTTATATAAGTGGTTACAGTCTAGGGCTTTTCTTGAACTGTGTTTGACCCTCCAACTTAAGTTGACCTTTTGTCCTCAAAACAGGAGTTTTTGTAAAAGTTGAATTAAGAGAATATATCAGGGTTAAAAACACTGTCTCAAAATGTCTACCCTAAGGCCATATGGTCTAATAATTGAAGCATCAGTGTGTAGTAAAAAGGTCAAGACCCTTTTTCTTCGTCACATATTGCCTCAAGAGGAGTCACAAAGCCATCTGTGTGTGTGTGATTTCTTCATCTAAGCCCTCATCATCTTTAGTGACCTTTTTTCTGTTTCTGCAGTGAGTGATTATCAGGGCAGTTGTGGGTTATTTCCTGCATTTACCAATGCAGATTACCTTAAAATGTAATTATACTGATGTACATGGAAGGGCTGGGGTTAATGGTTTATGTAGGCCTGTGCAAGTGTGTGTGTCTCAGTGTGTGGAGCTTTGACTATTAGATGGCCATAGACAGTGACTGGTGAGTGACAGTCTCTGTTCAACTGACAATCTGCACCTCTTTCCCTGAGGCCTGGCCTTTGGCATTGGCTTATTACTAACCATTATCAGCAATTACACAATACAGTGTCAGCTGTTACCCACATCAGATCTTGCTGGTGCTTCTTGTCCTCAGCAGGGACCAGTAGACTATTCAGTTACCTTTATATTGCCCTTGAGCATGATACATAACCAAAATCAATACTCCACTACTACTCTATGTCAACATAAGCGCAATGATGTACATGTTAATGTCCCAGAGGTTGATCAGGCAATGCAACAGGTAATACCTTATGAGGCTAGTGTGGGGTGGTTTGTGAATCAGTACTGGAGTTCTAGGAACATTAACAATACAAGAAGCAACTATTATTAAAGGGGACATGATTGGTGAGCTTTTGGTCCGGCTAATTTAGTCCAGACTGCTGGATAGATGGCCACTTGTACTGACATTAATGGACTAAGGAGGAAGAAGCTGACTGACATTGATGATCCCCTTTTCCTTTATAGTGACTATGAGTTTACCAGATTTGGTTCTGAATGACATCTGTCCACAGCTATTGTCGTACAGTTTGTTTCTTATTTATATGCCCTTCAGGACAAATTTTAATTTAAGGAAAAAAAAATTTACACTTTGTATGCCAGTTACCCACTCACATTAACACATTTAATTTCTATTGGCTGTAATGTAAGATGGTGATCTAACCATCAGGTTTGGGGTTCAGTACTGCATGTTATGGCTCAGTCACACTAGAGTAAAAATAGGATGGCAACCCCCTTGTGACTAGGACAAATCAGTGGTTACCCGGTGATTGCTTTGAGTTTGACCAGCTGGTCAGCCAGAGGTCAAGTGTGCAACGCCCTCAACCTCTGGGCGGCCACTTTCAATTGTGATTTACAGGTTGTCTGGTGGGAGGCAACCTGTCTCCAAACAATTACAGTCCGACTTGGACCAACAGCAGTCACTCTCAGAGAGATTGGCGAAAGTTTGCAAATAATTGCCATCTAATTTATAAACACAGACCAACTGCCAACATGTTGCAATCAGTCGGAGTTGGTCTGTGCCATCTGCGCTGTCTGTGACAATAGGGGGCTCAACTCAGTTGGTTGCCAACTGGTTGTATTCTGGTTATATTGCTATATAAAAGTGCATTTTTCAGTTAAACCGGCATTCTGCAGCAACTACGTAAGTTCATTGCCAAGTTATCACAAACAGATTGCATGTAATTGCCAACTTGATCTTATTACCATTTTATCGCCGTCTTGATGCATCAAAGTCACTTTAATGAGGGCAACTGACTGCAAGTGGTTGCAGACCTGGTCCCCGTCTTCAGAGCAACCATTTCAAAGGCTACAAGACTGCAAGTTCATTGCACATGGTCACAGTAATTTTGGTTGTGCCGCAGTGTCCAACCACTGTTTTCCCAAGCATTAATTGCTACGGTGAACAACTTATAGTGCTCGTGTTTGCATTCAAAGCACCAATGTGTCTAACTATAGCCACGCAGACCTGCTAGCATGGCTGTAGATGTTTTAAGGTCATAACTGATTTCCAAGGATTGCTGCATTATACCTTTAATATAAGTAATTATGCCAGACAGATGTGGCAATATGAAGTTTTGTGAAAACTCTCGCACCACACCTCAGTTTGAGCATGTTGCAGCACAAAGAAAGATTAAGAGACAGATTTATTTGGCCTCTGTCTGAGTGTAGATGCTCAGCAAAGACAATGAAAGCTTCAGTGTCAATATTTTGTGTACTCCCCCAGGTGCAGACATCTGCAAAAAACAAGGGAGCCCCCACCAATAAAACTGCTTAATTGTGTTTTCACTGCTTTAATAGCCCTCTGAAGAAAAATAAATATATCTCTGCACATGGATTATCAAGCAGCTCTGAAGCACTGTTCCACATTGCTTAACTTGTAGATTAAAATCAGAAGCGTTGACTAAAAGGAAGCCTTTTAGGTCAATATCACAGAGGGTATTTCTTTAAATGGAAGAGAGCGGAGAAACATCAAAAAATCATTCTGAATGGGTGACTCATCAAATTTGCCTGAAGCTATTCTGTAATATTCAGCTAAATGAACCAAAGGGGAAATTCACAGGCAAGACAAGTGCTTTTTCCCCCCCACTGCTAAAACCAACCAGCAGATGAGGGGGGCACTTTATGGTTAGTGTACAGCAATTTATGTCAGTCAATGAATGGCAAATCCATGTGAAATGGCTCTGTTGGTGGCAAGAGATCCAGGAAAAAAGGATCAAATATGACAGTGAAAATCATATTTTACGTATAAAGCAAAAAAAGTGAAGAGCATTTAAATGGCAATAGCATAATGACGGTTTTAGCCCACTAAATCACACAGATAATATAATTTCATTTCCACTAGTTTGAATTCCAAAATGTCCTCGTACTTAAACGATAGAATAAATCAATTGCCAGTTACTCATGCAATGACATCTATATATGAGTGTTTGCAGAACAACATGTATAATTGCTTTCAAATTTACAATGCTAGTACCTCTGAGGCAGTATGAACAGACAAAACCCACATTTGAAGGATAAAGTGACGCGGCAATACAGATCAGACACAAGATTTTTAACTAAGGATGTCCTGAGTGCCATTTTTCAGGCTTTAGAGCTTCAGGAATCTCAATAGACAGAGACGGAAGATAATGGCTGTGCTGTGATAATAGCTATATTTACATATAAAATGATGTGACTTCTTTCTCCAGTTCCTGCCTGAACAAACATTTGCTTATTTGTTTCTTTTTCCCTTGTTAAGCACAGTGTGTTTTTTTGCACCCATTGGATGGCAATTGTGCAGACCTCAGGTGGGCTTGTGTGCAGCGCAGAAGTCCAACAAGCTTTTATATAATAGTTTATATAATAGTTTATTTTCATGGTCCAAATTCAAGAGGTAATTTTCTTTTTCTAAAAAACATGGGAAATTAATTTACCAGTTGGATTATACTAATTGTTTTTTTCCAGGTGACACAATAGCTTCCTTTGTGTGGTATAGTTTTTTAAAACATAGTTTCTTGACATCTACTATTCTATTTGTATATTCTATTCAACTGGCATTTAAAGAGAGATGAAACTGTAAGTTACTATGGGGCATATAAAAGCACATATTTTGACTGGAATAGTCTTTAGTACTAGAGATTGTAAACAGTATGAAGTCAGTTTTAAATGCAATGTATGTCTAAATGTCACACATTTGACATTTACTGAAAATGACCTGTTTTGTGAAACACACTTGTCAGAAAATAAGCCTGGGCTAATTATGGTAACTGATCTTTAATTCTGTCCATCACTCTGTTTGCCACTTTAACTCTGTTTTGCCACACCTTGCTGGACCTGTTAACTTGGTGCGGCCCCAACAAGTGGGCGTTGCTCATAGCCACCATAGCCTAACACACACATGCATCTCTCACCCTGTGTCATGCACAGTGTCTTGAAGATTGATAACATTGCTATCACCCACTTTACAGAAAGACCCATCTCATGCTCTGAAATGAACAAATTGTTTCAATTTCACATAATAGTATGATAGAATGAACTACATGTAAATAACTGCACATGCAAATGGCTTCCCTTGTTGCACCCTCAGCTGTCTTGCCTGTTTTGTATTCCCTTTTAGCTTTGCAATAATAATGATTCTGACTTGCAAAACAACAACAGAGTACACGTGTTTGTTCCCAGTATACAGATAATGCACTCAAGTATGGCGCACCAGCTGTTGCCTGCAGTACAGTATGCTAATTGCCATAGTTCTGAAAGAATAGATATGCATAAGAGCGTACAGTACTGCTGTAGCCTGGAAGATGTACTGTGAAGTGTCTACAAAAAGTACATTTAGGAATTGTTTAAAGTAATGCTGAAGCTAAAATGTGTGTTTTTTCATCTGTTTAGCTATATATCTGATTTCAAAATTATTTGTCTTACATATTTTACATTTTCTTTTAATAGCCTGTGTATTTAAAGCTAGCAAACAGTGTATTAATGTCATTTGTAAGCAGGTAATGCTGAACCTAGCAGTGCAACAGAAAAAAGCCATCAAGTGTGTTGAGATAGCAAACTGTATATATAGACCCATCTTTATCAGCTAGTTAAACAAAACTTCTCTACCACTCAGAAGGCTGAAAAATGTACCGACAACTGCCAAAGTTTGGGCTATGTCATTTTTAGATTGTGAGTGATCCTTCCACCCTTTACAGAAATGGATTAGTGAAGAATATTTGCAGTGTAGGTTCATTTGGTTAAAACTGAAGAAAAACTCAAGCTAATGCCAAAAAAGAATAAAAAAAAACTTGGAATCTCCAACATAAAGATGAAAATCCAAAACTAAACATAACAACTGAGGATGCAAATCTGCTCCAGGCTACAGGCTATACCCCCTTTCTGTTGGGTCCCTGGAAGAACAGCCAGTGTTGAACCGCTTATCACTGTTGCCTGACACAAAATGACTTTTGAGAGGAATTGCAATTCCACTTATATACACATATAGCTTCTCCCACTCCAGAAAATAACAATCAAATGCTAAATTAACTTTTAGCAGTGCTTAATGTATTATTCAAAATATATCTAGTCATATTAAGAGAATGAAACTGATCTCAAAAACATAAAATCAAGACATCCTCCAAACATCTCCCAGATCTCCCCCTCATTCATACCACACTTGGAAAATTCCTCCAAGAACTTGACCATAAAAGGAGTCCAAAAGGGTCTGCACTGTTTTGGTGGTTCCTGGGTCCAGATGAGAGGTGAGAAACATTGATGTTTTTAATCAGGCTTTCTTTAGAATTTCAAGTGTGACTTGTTTGACCCAGCTAGGTTACAAGCTTTGTGTGTTATGTGTTTAGAGGTTACGGGGCCTCCCCTGACTAAGGTGTGTTACATTGCTTATCTTAGTGGGGTTCTCAAACCCAGGACCAGGGACCTCGTGAACGGGAGAAAATGTTCCGCTTATATTGCTACCACCGAATTATCCGTTTTAAGCTGAGTCACTTGACAAAATGACTGACTCAGCAGGTAAGATTCATTGCACCTCGAGAGAAGTGGGTGATTTCGTGACAGATTGGCATGATGTGTCACAATCAGAGTTTCTATTGCACCAAAGACCATGTGGGAGGGTGCAATGGACACAGTATGTTTTTTTTTTTTTTTTTTTTTTTTTTTTTTTTTTTTTTTTATTTTTTTTTTTTTTTTTTTTTTTTTTTTTTTATTTTTTTTTTTTTTTTTTTTTTTTTTGTTTTATATTTTTTTTTTTTTTTTTTTTTTTTTTGGAAAAATATTTTTGGTGAATTTCATGGCATAATAATATATTTTCTGAGTCTA
>VUQI01061403.1:3442-14478 GCA_015106735.1 Paratilapia polleni
AATGTCTAATAGGGTAAAATTAAAAAGTGGTGACATTTTAGAATCAAAATGTCAGCTTCATTTTGACATCATAATGTTGTGCAACAATATTTTTTCTGGCCATTTAAAATGAGAGATCTTTTATTTATTTTATTTAAAAGTTGGGGAATTCCTGTGTGACAGCAGCCAAAACATTAAACACCACTTTTAACAGAATAGCTCAATAAAATAAATACAATATGACAAGGCAAATTAGCTCAATAAGGTTACAGAAGAGAAAAGAGCCAAAATAAACAGAAAGTGAAAGAACCTCAATAAGTATAAATATAAACAAAATAAAAAGTTGTAACTGCAGCACGTAGGGCGAGATGGATGTAAACTACAACTTGACTGTTTGGAGAAGGCATGCAATAACATGGAAGTTGTGCCTTGTGGCATTAACTGCCTAAATGTTTACCTAGTGTAATGGTAATTAAAATGTGACACTGCAAAACAAATGCTGTTACTGTTCAACATCCCTGGCATCACTAGCTTCAGTGCAGTTGGGTGTTCAACTGTATTTTCCCCTGGGGGAACAACTAGACCTAAAATCAGGTTGCATAGCAGAACTGGATCTCTGCTTTCTGATCATGCCAAGACATTGCTATTAAATGAACAGTGTTTGCATTTTAACACTAACGTTAACAGGATTCTGGTGGCAAGAAAACAAACCTTTTTTTTTTTTTTTTAAATACATCATTCTGCGAGTAACTGTGATCTGATTTTTGTGCTGCAAATGCATGTCTGCAAAATGCTGGGAGTTGTTTACCACTCTAAAGCCATTTTCACGGGTGAACCTCACACAGTTTCAGTTTACAGGTCCTTTCTTACATGTAGCACATAGTGGGAGATGATCTGCTTCAGAGGAGTGCCTGGACAGAGGTTGAATCCAACTGCATCTAGAAAAGTTCAGGGCTGCAGTGCATGTTAAGAATCCTCTCCTGGTTCTCTCACTCACTGCAATATTTCACAACAGATCCGCTGTGAAAAAAGTGCCAAAAATTTCTTGTCCTGTTTTTGTGGGTGTGTTTTTGATTAACAGCTCATTGCATTCCTCTGACTACTTCATAACAACCATCAGCTTGAGTTTAAGCAGATAAAGCTTTTTAATGTGAAGCTGTTACAGTAGGAAATGTTTGGTAATAATGCAAATATTTAATTATTGCATCACTTTTTATCACTCTTGTGTTGCCTTATTTTGCATTTTTTCCAATCAGGGAGGAAAAAGTCTTCCAGTTCTTTGCATTATTTTCTTTGCTGTGCATTAGTTTCCCTTCATTAAGGTCATAATTTTGATTTAAATGTTTATCATTCCAGCCCAAACCCGACAGCCAGTGTAGAACTGCTGCAGGAGGTGTCAATGTCTCGCTACATCCCTCATCCAGCACTTGTGGTTTCTGTCACTCTCACGTCTGTGCGCACAGAGACTGGCATCACATTGAAAGCCCCGCAGCAGGTAACGCAGGAACACAGTAACTCATACCCACTGATCTGTAACTACATTTATATTGATACCTCTTGTGTGTCCATCTCAGGCCTGCATGGCAGAGAGCATTATGTTAAATCTGGCGGGCCAGTTGATCATGCTACAGAGGGACCGTTCAGGACCGCAAGTACGAGAGAAAGACACGGCTGCCGTCAACAAGAAGCTAGTGAGTCCAAACTGAATTTTAGCTTTTTTACTATTGGTAAATTTGTAGTGTGTCTTGGATTGCAAAATGTTCTATTAATCTTGATGTTGGTACAAACAGAAATCAAAACAGTTTTTGGTTTAAAGAGTCTTTAAAAAGATTCTTCCACAAGCCTAACACATCAAAAATTAAATAACATTTTACATTAAGAGATGTCCTTTAACAGTTTTTCTTTCTCCCCTAGCTCCCATTTTGTCCCCCTGTCGTTCTGGCCCAGTGTGTGGAGAACGTGTGGACCACTTGTCGCTCCAACAAGAAAAAGCGCCATCTGCTGGAGGCCCTTTGGTTGTCCTGTGGAGAGGCAGGCATGAAGGTCTGGCTGCCACTTTTCCCCCGAGACCATCGTAAGCCCCACTCCTTCCTCTCCAGACGCATAATGCTGCCTTTCCACATCAACATCTACCCTTTGGCCGTGCTCTTCGAGGATGCCCTCGTACTGGGGGCAACCAATGAGACTGTGCTCTATGACGGGCTGCAGGGATCCTCAGAGCCACTGGAGGCACTGTTTCCCTACTGCACCGTAGAAAGGACCACACAGATCTACCTCCACCACATCCTGAGACAGCTGCTGGTTCGCAACCTGGGTGAACAGGTAAGTAGAGCATCCTGTCTCATCATTTCTGGTGATTAAAAGATTTGCTTTGCTTTTAGTAGCTTAGTTTGCATTCTCTGGAGTGTGTAAGTGATAATAAAATACAAAGAGCACAGTTCACTCTTCCCACTCTTTACTGTTTATTTACAGGCTTTGATGCTGGCTCAGTCATGTGCCTCCCTCCCCTACTTCCCCCATGTCATGGAGCTGATGGTTCATGTAGTGCTGGAAGAAGAGGCAACATCGCGGGAGCCCATACCGGACCCTCTGCTTCCTACGGTTGCCAAGTTCATCACAGAATTCCCCCTGTTCCTCCAGACCATCGTCCACTGCGCCAGGAAAACAGAGTATGCCCTGTGGAACTATCTGTTTGCTGCCGTGGGAAACCCCAAAGATCTCTTTGAGGAGTGTCTCATGGCTCAAGATCTGGACACGGCAGCCTCCTATCTGATTATACTGCAGGTAGTGACCAGGGTCGTAAACCACACTCTGTACGCCCCAGTTCAGTTAACTTTATACCATAATGAAGGAATTATTAACATTTTCAGCCTCGGACAGAAATATCTTGAAAAGTGCAATTTATTGTTCCAGGATGTTTAAAAGCACGGTGCAGCTGCTAGAAAATCCTCAAAGTCTCAGGCTTTCTCTTTCTCTTATTCTCCTTAAAGAATATGGAGGTTCCAGCAGTGAGCAGACAGCACGCCACTCTTCTCTTCAACACGGCACTCGAGCAGGGCAAGTGGGACCTCTGCCGGCACATGATCCGATTCCTCAAAGCCATTGGTTCAGGGGAGATGGAGACTCCGCCCCCAACACCCACTACTCAGGTGAAGAGCTACAGATCATCTCGGTGCAACATTTTCTTTCCAGGTTTTCTGTCAATCTGACCGTATTAGTCTGCCTTCCTTTTAACAACCCTCTCTTTCAAACTCGTTTAAAACATATTAGTGTTTTTAAGCCAGTGTTGTAAGTTAGTATGAGTGGGTCCGATTTTGTGAATTGTATCCTCAAAGAGTGAAAGTAAAGCTCTGTGTAACCTCAGCATAATTTGTTTTGACCATGCAAAACTTGACACTACAAGGGCATCAACTATGCAAACGCCCTCTATGGGGACTAGAAAAGCTGCAGTGTACAACTCTGTAAGCAAGTGTAATCTTGGCTTAGTGTGGATGCAAATAATAATGTTCAAAATGAGTGATTTGTAATTATGTAGACATGAAAATCATTGCAGTAACATCACGAGAAATGTGTGTTGGTGACTTAATATCATTTCATCATTAGGAGATGACTCGTAAACAGCACAAGTGGTTGCTGGTTTCCGATTTGTTGTGTCAGCTGTAGCTAATCTAGTGAACATCTAATAAGTGTTAGTTTGGTTTTCCTCCTGTTTATCTGATAGCATTTCATCTGCTTCTCTAACCTTTGGGCTTCCACAAGGCTCAATCCTGGGTCCATTACTATTTTCTTGTTATATTCTTCCTTTAGCACGTACCATTCACTTTTATACCAGTGACATCCAGCTGTATGTCTTTTAAACCTCACCAGCTCAATAGGCTGTCCACCCTAGTTCACTGTTTATCCCGGATAAATGACTGGCTCTCCAACAACTACCATGTTTTAATTTCCAACATGTTCATGTGTTTGTGTCATCGCACTCAGACTATTGTAATGCCCTGTTTACCAGCTTAGATAATCATCTCTTTCATGCCTACAAGCTATACAAATGTTGCAGCCAGACTACTGACTTGTTCTAGTAAGCAAGCTCACATTACTCCTATTTTATACTCTACATTGGCTCCCGGTGGATTTTAGGATTCGTTTTAAAATTCTTGTGCTTGCATATAGAGCACTAAATGGAAAAGCTACTTTCGGCTGCTCCCTTGTCACAAGGGGTCGCAGGCCCCTCCAGGCAGGCAGCTCCACATGTTTTGATTTGGCAGAATTTTACGCCAGATACCCTTCCTGCTGGAATCAAACCAACGACCTTTCACTTGTCAAACGAATGTGTAAACCACTACATGACAAGCTCCTGTCTCCCATCTTCTCCTCAAACACACTGCTGCTTGCAGTCTTTGATCGCAGGCTCAGAATTTGTTACTTGTTCCTCGCATGAGATTGAAGACTAGGGGGGACAGAGAGTTTCAGTCTTTGGAACAGTCTCCCGCTCCAACTACATTTGGCTGACTCTGTGGATGCCTTTTTAAAAAAACAGTTGAAAACTGCCATGTAAACCGGTAAACTTCAATAAATGTTTCTGTCATCAGGAACCCAGCTCAACTGGAGGTTTCGAGTTCTTTAGAAATCGCAGCATCAGCTTGTCTCAGTCAGCCGACTCGGTCAACACAGGAAAGTTCAACCTCCAGAAGACCTTCAGTATGCCCTCTGGATCTTCTGCTAAAGGGTACATACACACATTACTTAGCATAGAAGTGAATACCTGTAATATGCTTTGTTGAAAATATGCTCTCTGTAGCATCTAATTATCCCTGTGTTTGCTTTCTTTAATGCTCCTGTTTCCTGTGTTGTCGTCTCCTTCCAGTCGGGATGTGGAGTGTGCAGAGAACATGTATATTGACATGATGCTTTGGCGCCACGCCCGCCACCTTCTGGAGCAAGTGCGCCTTCGGGACCTGGGGTGTTTTTCTGCTCAGCTGGGCTTCGAGCTCATCGGCTGGCTGTGTCGCGAGCGGAACCGCGTGGCCCGAGTTGATGATTTTGTTACAGCATTGAAGAGACTCCATAAGGACTTTCTCTGGCCGTTCCCTGTTATTCCTGTGGGAAGCCTCAGCTCACCACTGAAGAACGGACGTTGTCGTACAGGTGAGTGAACAATGTGCAAATTTACACATGGATATTAGTGATTGCTTTAAACGTTGAAGAGGGTGATTAAAGCAAACCGAAAGAACACAGGGAACCCAAGTATTCCTAAAAGAAGGTTTCTTTCCAGCCTCAGTTTACATACTAATTACAATTTAATCATTTCACAGCATCCTTGGCTTCATCACAGTAATTCTTGCTGCTTTATGTCGTTTTCAGTGCTGAGCACGCGGCTGTTGAAGTCGCAGTCAGCAGACAGCCTGCTGAACAGCGACATGGACACAGCACCGCCTCAGATAGCTTCTACCAACCACTCCTGGATGGATGGGCTCGGACAGAGGGCCAAAGACATGGACACGGCTTCATCTGCTCACTCCAACCAGCACTCACCACAGACACATGATGCTTTCCTGTCGCTGCTCACCAACAAAGGTAATAAGACCTGAACAGTGAGCCCTCCTTTCATTTTTATCACCTTAAATTAACTTCGCCTTTCACTCGCTGACCTTTTAGTCGAGGAGTACAGTATCGGCTCGGCCACAGACCTCACAGAGACCAGCTCGGTGGTGGATGGCGACTGGACGATGGTGGACGAGAACTCCTCCACGTTGAGCCTGAGCCAGGCCGAGCTGGAGCACATCTCCATGGAGCTGGCCAACAAAGGCCCTCACAAATCCCAGGTGCAGCTCAGGTAAGACACCACTCACTTCTTTGATCATTTGCTTTAATTCAATGTGAAACCAAGGCATATATTTCACAGCTGCGCCTCTCTGTGTCCCTCAGGTATCTCCTCCATGTGTTCATGGAGGCGGGCTGTCTGGAGTGGTGTGTGGTGATCGGTTTGATCCTGCGGGATGCAAATGTCATCAAACAGGTGATCAGCTTCCTGGACAGCCCAGAGGTTCCTCCAGAAACTGTGCAGAGTGTCCGAAATGGCCTCTTAGCAGTCGATGCCTGGGCCTCCACAGACTGGTGGGTAAAACAACTCCTATACAAATACTTTAAATTCACTACATTTTTTTTTATTATAATAAAAAATGTTTTGTTTATCATCTTTTGCGTCTGTCATCTTTCTTTAGCTTGGGTTACAAACCGTTTCTCAACCTGATCCAGCCGCAGCTGCAGCGGCTGATGGACTCGGCGTCTGAGCAGGTGCAGCCCGAAGCCTTCCAGCCTGCCAGCCAGTGCTCTAAACTCAGTGGCTCTGAAGGTCTGGGAGGAGCCGCGGCACCTCGGGTGGAGGACAGCAGAGGAGTAACGACTCCACTCGGCCTGACCTTGCCCTCCCTCGAACCCGCAGGAGGTTTTCCCCGTCCCCCCTCTGAGGACTGTCCTCCTGAACAGACGGAGGAGCAGGGGGAGGACGAGGGAACCTACGACTGCACCTTGTCCTGAAGCCTCTTTTGGACTTTTAACCTGTGAACCCCTCAAGGGACAGAGGAGGAAGCCTCCTCTCTGTGGCCCCAGTGGCTGACTGGAAATAGACTTACTTTGTGTGCGTCTGTGTGCGTGTGTGCGCACGCGTGTGTGTGCGTACCTCTTCTGCAGGTTCTTACTTCAGTCAGTATTATCCACTCTTTAGATTTGCCCTTGAGATGCTGAGCTATCAGCCTGACAGGCACAAAGACATCACAGCACAAACAGAACTCATTTCACCAAAATTCCTGTGCAGTGTACGGGATAACATTATTTTTCTATCAATCACACCATGTCCCTCTCTCGAGTCTCCCTGTGATAAAAAAGCTCAATGTATGAATTCTGTGTAATTCTTGAAAAGTGATGAATTTAAGGTTTCTAAGAAAATGATCTCTGAGTAGAATCCCACTGTTCTGAGTGCAGACTAGTTTCTTACCACTGATCAGTACCTCTGCTCATGTATTCTTCATGCACCAGTGCCCCCCCCCCCCAAATGATACTAAAGTCCAGCCCAGAAACCTCTTCTCCGTGTGGGTTTTCAGGCAAAGCAAAGCAGATCAGTGATGAACCTTCTCGAGATTTACTGCAGTGAAGGGCAAAACCACATGCTACAAAAAACCAAATCATAAGATGCTTTATCCAACTTTTTTTTTTTTAACACAAAAAAAGGGCTTTTATGTTTCCTATCATCAGCGAAGCAGATCATTAATGTGTTATTAAAGCCATTCTACCCGAGCTGCATCAGGTGGATCATTTGATTGTCAGCAGTGTTAAGAGCAACGCGTTCGTTTTAGATTGAGGGATTGATTGTTGTGCAATAGAGAAGTCGTCGTGGGATTTGACCCTCATCCTCTGATAAGGACTCACGGATCATCCAGACCAGTGTGCACGTCACATCCACGAAGCGAGCGAGAGGACGGTCTCTGCGTTCGTGTGCTTCCGAGTGTGCGTGTGTCACATTGTATTCATGATGTGTTGACATGACCGGTGATTTTGATCACATGGAATTGATTTTATTGTATTAGTCCTTGTTATTACTACTATTTATTGGGATTATAGCTGAGTGATCATTCCTGGTTTATGACTGATAAACTCCTTCTCCCTCTTGGTTATAAAAGTCGTGCATTGGCTCAACCACAAGCACTAAAAACAATATGTCAGTATTATATTGTGCAATGTACTGAAATGTTACTCAGCTTTATTTTACTTTTTGCTTTCCCCCAACTTGTACGCTTTTCATGGTAGATCAAATTATATTTTATAGGTTCATTTTTGCTTTGAGTTGAGTGTGTTATCTGTTTAAATTTAGATTCTTATAAACGGTTTCTGTTTTATGAATTGCCTGTACTGTCACGACAGTCGCTATACACAAAAGAGCAAGATGACTAAGCGGCTCATTGTTGTCGTTTTCACTCACGTAAATCTAGTTTGACCCTCCTTCCAGTGGGCCGCGTCTCCGCTCTGAACAAGCCTACAGCTCCACTACGCTACTCCGCTGCAAGCTTTACTTGAACACGGAAACTTGATGAACCAAAGACTTTACTTTCCAGAGGCCTTCTGTTTTAACCCGTTGCTTCGATTGAACGCTCGAGTCATTATGCAGAGGGACGAAAACCTCGCTCACCCACACATCCCAACCCTCTCATCAGAAACATCATTGCTCAAAACTAATGCTGACGCTATACGAGACAATTTCCTAAGGAAATGAATATTTCAGATCTCTCATGATTTCCTTCTCCATGGGGGAGGAGCGGGCGGTCGGTCGGTCAGGTGTGTCTCATCCACTCACAGGTGGACAGCAGCTCCCTCCCTACTGTGTACAGTTTAAAAGTATTGCTTGTTTCCTCAGAGTTAAGTTTTATTTCTGGGGCAGCAGACATCCTCAATGCAGTGTAAAGATACTCTCTTGTACATTTGCCTTTTCTACTCATGTTTGGTTTTCTACTTCATTTTTTTTCCTTGTACATAAAGACCAATAAATTATTTTTAAAAGGTTTGTCTGCCTCTTTGACCCCCTCCCCCCCAAATTAAACCAGGGCCCTGTACTACAAAACAAGTTCAGCGTACCCATGGTATCTTTCCAGTATCTGGATTCATTCACCTTAACATTTGCAATCAGGATAAGCGGGGTGAAGCTGGCTATCAACTTGCTAAAGTATAATCAAGGCTGTGGGTCTGCTAAGGTGTCGGAGGGTCCATGGCGGGCATCTGCAAAGTGCTGATACAAGTTAGCCCAGGGTTTCCCCTGTGCCTTCACATGAAAGGGGTGGCGTTGGCAACAGCTGACCAATCACAAACATGGATAAGTCTACTGGCAGCAGAGTGGGTCAGCTGCAGCATAAGTTACCATGGCGATATATCCCGCTCTGAAGTGAACCACCCTCAGTACAGAAAATCCAGGGTTAACTCAGGTTACCTGGATAAGACCAAATCCTGCTTTGCTGTGCAGGCCTCTGGTTATAGCTGACATCTAATGAAACGACAATGCAAAGATTAACATAAGAAGCATTTTAATTGCTGTACAAGTGCTAATTAATTCAAGCTTTTTGCATAATGTAAAATCACCCCCTCCATTGAACAGATGGATACCCTGTTAACCAGATCATTCCCATATAATCCAAAGTACAACAGTCAATAATCCCAACTAATAAAACAAAGATGTATTTATTTATTTATTTATTTTTTTAAAAAGGCAGTTTAAGCTTCATAGAAGAACGTTAACAGTTATGCGACAATCACTAAAAAAAGATCAGCCTTGTTAGAAAACATCTTAATTTAACTTTGAGAACAAAAACTGATCAGTTACAGAAAAAGATGTGGATGAAAAGTCAATTTTAAAAACAAAAAAAAAAACAAACTTGAAATGTATTTTTTTTTTTTTAATGACATTTAAATGTGTACCCCATAAAAGAGTTGAAGAGTGTATTTCTCGACCTGATATGGACTTTTTTCCTTGACTTATGTGTGGTGAAGATGAAGCTAAAGTCCAAAGTGTGAACTCACACTCGACAACAAAAACACACAGTGCAGTGCTTGGTCAGCCTCTCAGTTTAGACCAACTTGAACTAATACATTAGATTCTGTCGCCAAGTTAAGTTAAATTCACTTATATCTGAAACAGAGTTTGTATATTTACGTAAAGCTCTCTAACAGCGCTCGGTGTGAGCTTTAGTCTAACAGTGGGAGCACCGACAGTGTAGGATGAGCCATTTCACAGCGTTTCCCTGCTCTGACCCACATTTACAGCAGTACCTGCCATCATCTTACACTGTTACTCATCCATTCAACGTTGTAAAAACAGTCACATTTTCGCCACAGCTTGAAATGTTTAGTATCTGCTGGTGGTCAGAAAGTAGAACAAGCTGAATATACCAGCAATCATTCTCTTGTTTCTTTGCTTTCCTTCAGTCTCTAAAAAAACAATCACAATGCCACTGAGCAACAGATTTTTAAAAAACAGTAGTTAATAAAGCTTCAATTCTGCATCAACTACCGAATCGATCCATCTTCTATCTTTTAAAATCAGTGCAGCCACATAAACACAAGGGTCTTTTTTTGTTTTTTTTGTTTTTTAAAGTAGTTTACTCTAACGTCAGCTTGTTATTTTCAGGTGCCCCTTAAAAGAATGTTTACATCAATGGACAAAATGAGACGACATCTCTGAGCCCTGATCTCTGTTTTTGCTGTTCATAGTAAAGAAAAAGCAAATGAATCTTTCAATCATCTTAAGTATGACATGTCTGACTCAGGCCAACAAACACACACTGTAAACTTGGTAACTATTACAGGCTGATCAGTCACAAGTAAAACCTCAGTGAGTGGGGTGATCCTGCCGACAGATGCTGCTGGCCATGAAGTTTATGCAGCAGCATCGGGTACAGACTCAGGCGTCAGTGAATGGATTTAAAAAAAAAAAAAAAAAGACCATACTGGTGTTTTTTCCAGGTTTTAGTGCAGCGTGCAAATCAAACTGTAGACACGTGAAACGTGAACAGCGTGTCTGTTTTTACTCTCGTCAGTGGGGTGAGGTGATGCATGTTATCATCAGTTAAATGGCAAAAATACTGCAAAAAAACCAAAACACAGGTATGGTCCTTTAACAAAAGCAAAAACAACTATTTCACTAACCAGCAAAATTCTAATTTCCTCTTCAGTTAAATATTTTGCCTTCTGAAGGGGCACTGAGGTCTAACATATCTCTGCAGCAGTCAGCTGATAAGGTCACCTGACTGGACAAAAACCACCACCAGGTCCAAGTGGGAGCTTTCGCCTGCATCACACAGTCTTCCTCAGCAGAAGCACATCAAGCACGTATTGTTCATGCTGGCTTAAAAGTTAAGACCGAAAGTTAGTTCCTGGCTATGAAACCAGCAAAATGAATCATCTTTTAACTTTTGAACCCACTTGTAAGGCAACGTGGACGAGAAGTCCACTGCTGAGAAATAGCTCCAGAACAGCTACAGGGTGGATCTTGTAATGCTTAACTGCAATTTCATGACTTT
>VUQI01061403.1:15166-30523 GCA_015106735.1 Paratilapia polleni
CAGCTCTGTATGAAATGAGACAGGAAAAAAAAAATAGCACAACACAAAAAACGAGTCCTCTCCAGCAGCACCAATGCATCGTTTTACATTCAAGGAAAGCCCATCCTGGATTCTCAAAACAAAAAGTCAGGTATCTTAATTTATCTTACCCACAGTCCGAAACCCAAAGGGATTTCTGCTGCTTTCATATATAATAAACAAAAGCAGAGAGTCACATTTGAAAAGCTGGGAGCAGCAGAAAAATATGTTGCAGCTCTGCTTTTGTTCACGAAGCAAAAGATTCATTTAAACAGTCACTGGTGCTGCTGGAGACAGTTCGGAGCATAGTCAGATTTTCTTTAAAAAAAAAAAAGAAATGGATGGTGTGAAATGGATGCAAAGGTAAATTAAAAACAAAAAAAGATTTACACATTGCTCTCTACTGCAGTCTAAAGAACACCTTGACATTTTGAATTCAGCCAGCTGTTTTCATTCAGCAGTTTTGTCTGGACGCCACGTCCTCTGACACTTTAAGCAGATGTTACATTCCTCATTAAAACATGTGGCTGCAAAAAATCAGTGGTCTTAGCAAGGAAGGATAACCAGCAAGTTCACCTAAATCAAAAACTATCTGCTGATAACATAACAGGTGCAGGTTGAAGTGACTTTCAAAGTGTCAAAGTTTCCAGTTGAATTCAGAGGAGGGGTCAAACAGGAACACGTCCATCAGTATGTTATTACATCTACAATACACAGAGTGGTTGGTAGTGGTGTTATTTTTGCAGAGGAAGCCAGAGACACATTCAATTTGACAATGGCCTGAGTGGTTTGCTGATAAAGAAAGAGCAGTGGAGGTAGCTATGTGATGTTAGTCATTCAGGAAGAGTGCTGGCATGAGTGGGGAAGAATGGAGGTGGATGTGAGCAAAAGGAAAAGCGAGGAAAGGAATGAGATACAGCGAGTAAAGCAAAGGCACAATAGACAGAGTGTGGGGGGGGGGAGTAACCCTTTCATTACACTAACCCAGGAGTGAGCAGTGCATTGGGCGTGTCTCAGCGTGTCTTTGTCCTTGGTTAACTACAGAGCCTACTGACACAGTGATGGGGTCTCTCAGGCAGGCTGGGACAGAGCGTGAGTGCTTTGTGTGTTACAGTTTGAGTGAAAAGGCGGCAGGACTGCTCCTCTGTATTGTCCCTTGTAATCTCTTCTCACTGTCTGTCTCTTGGGCCCCTTTGGCCCTAAGCTCTCCTCTGCAGCAGCCTCTTGGGATGTGTGATGTCCTCAGTATCGGTACATGTTATAGGTACTGACCCAGGAAGAGGGAAAAGTCCACATGGGGAACCTGCGGAGGATTTCCTCCAACTGAGCAGTCCTCTGGTCTTCCCCAAAGAAATAGTGGGAGGAAATGGCGACTGAGATGATCCCCTCTGGGCCGGATGGGTCCGGGTCTGTGGGAGGCTGACAAACAGAAGGGCAAATAATAAGTGAGAGGGGCAGAACCAAAGAAGACTGACAATGTCTTAAGCTTGATTATGCTGCATGTGGAGTTTGCCTCAGCCATGAGGAGGTACATGCAGCATTCAGTGCAAGTTATGGATCCGTCACACTAGAGTAAAAACAGGATGGCAACCTCCTAGAGTCTAGGAAAAATCTGTGGCTTGGTAATTGAATTAAATTTTTTCGCTTTCGGTGACTGATTGCAAGGAGTTGCGGCGACCAGAGACGGGCTTTTCTCTGGGTGACCACTTTCAATCGTAAGGCAACTGCACAGATCACCTGGTGGGAGGCAACCTGTCTCCGACTGCAGTCACTCTCAGACAGATTGGCAAAGCTTTGCAAATAATCTACATTTAATTTATAAAGGCAGACAGATTTCCAACACACTGCAATCAACTGGAGTCAGTCTGCACCGATGAGCACAAGTCATCTGTGATGCATGTCTTTCCAATAGGGGGCTCAACTCAACTGGTTGTATTCTGGTTATACTCCTATATAAAAGCAAGGTTGCTGAGCGCCTATGTCATTTTCCAGGTAAATTGCCATTCTGCAGCAACTACATCACTACTTGTGGAGGAATTTCTGAATTTCTGTTTCAAATCTATGAGGTTCTGGCTGGAGTCTGAATGTAAGTA
The DNA here is from genome assembly GCA_015106735.1 of Paratilapia polleni. Classification (NCBI taxonomy): domain Eukaryota; kingdom Metazoa; phylum Chordata; class Actinopteri; order Cichliformes; family Cichlidae; genus Paratilapia; species Paratilapia polleni. The sequence continues at coordinate 17,278 of VUQI01061403.1, forward strand.
GTTAATGTGAATTTCTGTGTATGTAGATGGCGACAGATTTGCGCTTTTTGCCGATTTATCACAGTTAAATCACCATATTATCACAAACAGATTGAACGTAACTGTCAACTTGACCCCTTTCAGTCACAAACTGATAGCAGAATGACTCCGTCGTATTATCGTCTTGACACACCAAAGTCATTTTGTTCGCAACTGACCGCGAGTGGTCGCAGACCTGAGCCCCGTCTTCGCAGCAACCATTTCAAAGGCAACGAGATCACAAGCTCATTGCACACGATCGCAATAATTTTGGTCGTGCTGTGGTCTCCAACCACCGTTTTCCTTGGTGTTACTGTAGCATTAAAAAAAGTAAATCTTTAAAAGGTTTTCATGTGGCAGAAACACTATGCATTCAAACACAGTCAAATGTGAACTAATCACCTGCAGACATCACTGTCAGGTGAAGGATGGTAGAAATCCAGGTACGTCAGGAATGAAAAAAAGATACTAAGATACCAAAAATAACTCTTTTGAGTCTAATATGTTGTTGTATCTGTCTGGAAAAGATGAAGAATTTCAGGCTGTCAAATGTGCAGCAGGAACAGATGATTTGCATATTGTCCTAAAAGGACTGATTGACATTTTTGAGAAACACATGTAAGCACCTGCCTGCAGAGTTACACGAGACTCACGACTGCCTCATGTCTTCATGCAAATATGAGTCTTATCTATTTACCATGTTAACACAAAGCTAACAGGTATATTTTCCAAAATATTGGACAATTCCTTTAAATAGAAAAGCACTTTAGTTTTGTTTGTTTTTTTAATCACAGTCATTTTAAAAGGGCCCCTTTGATAAACAGCAATTCCTCCACAGCATTACCTGCACTCGGCCTAAAAAAAGAGAGCAGTTTAAATTATTTACATGCAAAAAAAAAGGAAAAAAAAGAAAAGCAAAACAGAGCAAAAACATGAAATGTTAATAAGCACAAAAAGTCAGTACCTGTATTTCAAACCAGAAGGTCCATGTGGTGGCGTCAAGGCCGTGCGAATAGAAGATAAAATATTCTCCACTCAGATCAAAGCGGGGGGTCCCGTCGCCAAAGGACCACGTGGAGAGCTTGGCGCCTCGATGAGGCATCAAATACAAAGACATGTGGCTCGGGCCTGCATGAGACAGGACAGGACAGGAGGAACTACTTACATGCAAGCAAGTATTTACAGTTTGAAACACAGTGATACCTGCAACTAAAAGCTGTTACTGTGTTTGTTAAAGTCAACACACTGAACTCTCAGGTTCCTCACTTTGGGTTTCAAATCCTAAACAAGTAATCATATGTTCTTAAAAATGGTCGAATGTCACACACATTTCTGATTTACATCCGGTCCATGCTCTGCTTGTTCTGCACACACTTACTACTTCTCTAGATCTCCAAATCTTATAAGATGCTCCTGACCTTTCGCACTGAACGTCATCTTGATCGTTCCCCAGCTCGTTTCCTCTTTGGACAGCAGGCTGAATTCCACCAGAGAGCTTGGAGACACTTCTGGAGCAGGGAGGTACCAGTTCTTCCTGCAATTACACCATTTGTGAAGTTCAAAGCATGACAAAAAGAAGCGTTAATTATGATACAAAGGGTACTAAAGCTACAAGGCTTCAGTGCTGACTTGCTGAGGAACTTGACAGGCAGGAACCAGGGGTAACCACAGAAAGGTCGGTCCTCTCTGCAGCGGGTCCGAATGCTGTCGTTGATCTCAGGGATGTGGGGTGTGATGTGCTGTATGCCTGTGTAGTCAAAGCTGTTTATCCACAGACCTGAGTCTCGGCTCTCCACCTGGCCCTGGAGATTGTGGAAGGTCCGTGTTGTATGCTGACAGTCAAAAATAAATAAACAAATAAATAAATTACACTAAGTTCTTTGACATAAAAATGTTCCCTTTTCTTCAACTTGTCTACAGCTGTTTAAGTGGAATTACTTAGCAGGTCAAGGAGGGAAATATGACCACTGCAGCAGCCAAATTACAAATAAAAAATACCTACAATCCCTACAGATAAAGGGGAAAAAAAATGCCAATCAGGACCAATCAAAAAAGACAAGGTTATTCTGAAGTGGCTTTCTGGTTTCTCCTTAGTTGTTAATGCTTCCTCTATTTACGTGTGGGCATTTCTGTCACTTTGATAAAAATTTTTTACATGTGTTGTGAGGAGCGGCATGAAAACTGATGAAGGTAGAGCCTGGAATTGGTGGATGAGCAGCCTATAAAACACTATGCAGCATGTATCATGAACTAGGAGATCTAGGTGATTTGGTATGTCTAGTTATACTGGTTTACCTTCTCCATACATATCCTGCTAGTTATAACACATATAGCATACATGCTTTGTTTCCTTTTTTATTCAGATAAAAACACCAGTCAACAATATATAATATATTGTACAGTATCCCCATCTCCTCAGCTCTTAGTATCTGACAAAAACCTGAATTATTACTTCCTAAATGGACGACCAACCAGTAAATAGAAACGTGTAAATACATGGAGGATTTCTGTTTATTTCTTACATATATGTATCATTTCTGTGTATATTTGTGCTTCTGTGTGTGGGTGTGTTGTGAATTTCAACCTGCAGGAAAACCCTCTTTGGTCGCGGGCTGTCTGGACTGCCCGAATAAGGAAAGAAGAGGCCACAGGACACCAACAGGAACATGACGACGAAGACGAAGCCAAGACCAGCCAGGATCCACTTAGTGCTCCGCACCAAATAGATAAAATGTAGCTGACACAGACATAAACATGTGTTACTGAACAAGAGGAACAGTGCACACGGCAGTCTTTTGAAAATACAACAAAGGTGACACTAAAGTAACACATTTTTAAAATAAAATTTACATGAGATTCTACAACTTCTGTCAACTATGCAGTTTCCTTCCTTATCTGATGTGAAAATAAACTTCATGCTGCCAGATTATTCAAACCAGTTGCTTAGTCATGTATATTCTGTCCACAGTTTCTAATTCAAAATATGATTTCAGTGTTCCTTCTGCTTGAAAAAGAGAATCCAGATTTTCTAATCATTGTCACATATAATGTGTTTGTACTCACAAAAAAGGAAGAGAGGAAGATGGTTGTCAGTGTGACTAATGAGGCCAGCACCACCTCAGGGGGTATTTCTGTGCCACTGCGCCCCATGATGGGAGTGAAAATCTCAAACACCACCCAGATGAGGAACATGAAGTGGACATACGGCAGTGTCAGGCCGAACAGGTAGAGCACGCAGTACTTCAGAGATGCTCCTGGAGAAAAACTTGTTGTCAGGCATAACTGAGTCAGCCGAGGAGGAGACATACTACACACTGGAATCTCCTAGCTGTCCCACAGCTATGACAGTCCATCTTAAAGAGCAAAGTGTTTATAGAGGCTTCAAATTGAAATATGCAAACATACACAGAAAGCCAGACACTATAGCTCAAACGTGACTCCAGCCCTGTTTTCTTCTCCTGCTGTGCAATGAATTCAGGAAGCGTTGCGCTGTGTTTTTAGGAGAAAACTCCTAGAAAAGCTTTTAACCATTTTCAATCTAAAATTAAGGCAAATTCAGCGATTGCATGCCTTACTTCCTGCCTCCAGTATTTTCAGAAACACATTTTGCTGGACTCTAAACAAGCCACCATGTTTGTTTCAGTTTAAAACCCAGCATCAGACAGCCCAGGAGAAGCGCTCCTCCAATCAGGTGCAGCTCAGGATTTGCACACTTTGTTTGTAGGAGGCTGTATGACCTGTCTGTCATATATTGTGACTGTCTAGTGGCTCTCCCATCAAGGATCCAATCCTGGAAAGGGGTTTGATCACTTGGGTGCAAAAACCACCACTGTGAACATGTACCATAAGGCTTTTGTGTGTTATTTTTCAGGAGATGTAAAATAATCTGACAAGAACTTTGCTTTAAGCATACAGAGGCCTTCAGTCAAGAGGACAGTAGGAACTAGAAAGGAGGAGGGTTCACCTCTGTTTACTTTCTGCAGTTAGCTGATATCTACTTTGACTATTTCTGTGCACTGGCATCTAAAACTAAAGAGCCTGATAAGACTATAGCACAACAGGAGCATGGTATCTTGATCTTACTGTTAAGAAAGTTATAACAAGCAGGTATGAGCATATCCATAATTTAATCTTGTGACTCTGGCTATACCAGAAAGTATTAATAATTAACCAACTTCATATTAGGAAGCCATTCCAGTTTCTAGTACCCTATTCTTTATTCAATCGTGGTAAACAAGGTTGACTTTGAGATTAAGTGTTTACCTCTGTGCTTGAATTCTTTTGCCAGCAGCAGTCTGGTGGCCAAGGGGAAAGCCACCATTAGCATAGGCACGTAGGCTGAACAGAGGCCACGCTGGGTCAGCCACACCAGGCTGCAGCACCACAGCAGCAAGCTCACATCGAAGTAGAGATCACCCAGCTCCACCAGGCGGACATGCTGTGAGGAAAACGAATGCTCAGCATACAAGAAATGTGCACAAGAAGATGTGTGCTGCTTTGATAGGTGGGAATTCAGATCATAAGCAGTGGAGCCAAAATCTAATTGTTTTGAGAAAAAGCTGGCTACATGAAAAAAAGATATCAAGAAGGCTCTCAGAGAGTCTGTTGAATAAATAATCTTAATTAGAACTTCTTACTCTTAATATTCAGTTTTCTTGAAGTTTATTTGGGATATCAGTACAAATTAATGTTACTAATATATACTTCTGGCCCATAGATTAGACAAAAATAATCAATGCATTCACTCAAATGTGTCAAATTTAAGGATTTAATCTGTGACTTTTAACACGTTACAATTTGTATAAGTTTATTTTAAGGACTAATGATTTGTGTCCTCTCTACCATTGGATCCAGACATTCTTCTTGAAGAAAATACCATTCAGGATTAGTGTAAAGCAACATTCTGTTCTTTCAATAGAAATGTTGTTTCACTGAAGCGTTATGTAATCTGGGACAAAGGTTAGTCTGTGTCCTTACTGGAAAAAAGCCATGATAAGCTGCAGCTCATAATGTGCTAAGCTGTGGCTCCAGATCATAATCATTTCACTGCAGCTCTTTCAGCTTTAAATTAATGCTCATATTTTCTAAATGTCAGGCATGCAATACGTCTACCAAAGTGCAACCATCTGTTTCTAAAATGTATCGAACAATTTATCAAAGAAATCACACTCCCTTCAAAGGATGCAAGAAAAGGGTTGTGCCTTTATGGCACAGATGCTAACATCTAATAGCTGAAAGAATGACTATTAAAAACCACAGTGACAGGAGTCAAATTATTATTTGGTGAATATATGTGTACATGTGAGGGACAGATGACCATCTATGGCACATTAAGTTGAGTTTAGTCATCATGACATATCAGTCACTCTTTACTACAATAAAAAAAACAATAAGAGTTAAGACTGATTTGAACTATACACTCACCAGCCACTTTATTAGGTACACCTAGTACTGGGTTGGACCCCCTTTTACCTTCAGCACTGTCCTAATTCTTCATGGCATAGATTCAACAAGGTGCTGGAAACATTAACCACATTATCCATATTAACATGACAGCATCACACAGTTGCTGCAGATTTGTCGGCTACACAGCCATGATTTGATTCTCCCTTTACACCACATCCCAAAGGTGCTCTATTGGATTGAGATCTGGTGACTGTGGAGGCCATTGGAGTACAGTGAACTCATTGTCATGTTCAAGAAACCAGTTCAACATGATCTGAGCTTTGTGACATGGTGCGTTATCCTGCTGGAAGCAGCCATCAGAAGATGTGTACACTGTGGTCATAAAGGGATGACCACAGTGTCAGCAACAATACTCGGGTAGGTTGTGGTATTTAAACAATGGTCAATTAGTACTAAGGGCCCCAAAGTGTGCCAAGAAAATCTAGTAATCTACACCATTACAACACCACCAACCTGAACCACCGATACAAGGCAGGATGGATCCATGCTTTCGTGTTGTTTACACCAAACTCTGACTCTACCATCTGGATGTTAGAGCAGAAATTAGAGATTCATCAGACCAGGCCATGTTTTTCCAATATTCTGTTGTCCAATTTTGGTGGGCCTGTGCAAACTGTAGCCTCAGTCTCCTCAATTCAGCTGACAGGAGTTTCACCCAGTGTGGTCTTCTGCTGCTGTAGCCCATCTGCTTGCACACGTGTTGTGCGTTCAGAGATGCTCTTCTGCATACCATGGTTATTTGAGTTACTGTTGTCTTCTTAATGGTTGTAAGCAGTCCATTCAATTCAGGTTTATTTATATAGCGTCAAATCACAACAACAGCCACCTCAAGGCCCTTTACACTGCAAGGTAAACACCCTACATTCTAGCCATTCTCCTCTGACCTCTGACATCAACAAGGCATTTTCACCCAGAGAACTGCTGCTCACTGCATATTTTCTCTTTTTTTTGGACCAGTCTCTGTAAACCCTAGAGATGGTTGTGCAGGAAAATCCCAGTAGATCAGCAGTTTCTGAAATACTGAGAGCAGCCCGTCTGGCAACAACTACCATGCCACGTTCAAAGTCACTTAAACCACTTTTCTTCCCCATTCTGATGCTCAGTTTGAACTTCAGCAGGTCGTCTTTACCATGTCTACATGCCTAAATGCATTGAGTTGCTGCCATGCGTTTGGCTGATTAGATCCTTGTGTTAATGAGCAGTTGAACAGGTGTACCTAACAAAGTTGCCGGTGAGTTTATATACAAAGATATTTTTTTCAACAAGTATTCCAAGACTCAACTTTGGACATTCCCATTTTTCCTATTCAACAAATACAACTGTGTTTTAGAAAGAAGCCAGATCATTGAGAGTGATACATAATGTGGTTTCTACCAGGGAGTCAAACAATGCTCACAAAGGTTTCATCAGTACACCTCACATTCAGTGTTTCTGATCTGTCCATTAAAAATTGTTAAAGGCAACTTCACTGCTACTGTTGATCGTGTCCTGCTACACTGTCTGTGCTTGAAATTTACTGGAAGTTCTATATTTAAAACCCCACTCACTCACCCCGTAGTACAGGTTCTTGGCCAGCGTGTGCATGAGTATCATCTTGCCAGTGGCTGCAGCTCCATACAGGCAGATGGAGGCATAGAAATGGTCGTACCAAAACATGGAGCGGCCCAACAGAGTGACCAGCAGAGCTACAATCAGCACCGACAGCAGGGTGACAAACCAACTGAGCAACGCTACACCTGTGGCACAGGCCAGGTCTCGAACATAGCGCCCACCTTGGAGAGATGGAGACGGGTGACAAATAATTAGTATTTTATCAACGTCTTCTGCAGATTAACAAAGTGAATTAGCCAAGAGCTCCTCAAACCAATTTGTTATAAATCCTAAAATTGTATTGTATCATTTAAAGGTGTATATATACATTATATCATGGACCATTAATGCCAACAAAACAAGCATTTTTTGTTCATTACTCCCTCCTACGTTATCTTTAGGCCAAAAGAAACTCTGACATGACTGTCTGATTTCACATCAATCTGTCACTTCACTCAGAGTGCTATGAATGATTCCTGCAGCTGCATAGTTTGGCTTATTAACGAGCAAGCTAGCTTGCAAGCATGGAGCAACGTTGGAGTAAGTACACACTGTCAAGTGATGCTAAGGCCAAACAAGTGCAACTGGTGTTATGAAAAGTGAACCCCTGATTTAAAAGCCTGAACCCACAAATTAGAACTGGATAAACCTTATCTAACATATTTCGTGGAAAAAAGACAAACAAAAAACATACACAGACACAACCAGTACAGGAAATGGCAAAACATGGATCCACCACAGGAAATGGTGACCTACCCCTATTGCCAGGCAGTGAAGCTTTTTTGGCCAGATAGAGGAAAGTGGCTGTAGCCACCATGTAGTTGAGGATAGTGCCAACACGAGCTGGGTAAGCGACCACAATCACCCCTAACAGGTCAAAAAATACCATATTGCCATGACGGTACTCTGAGGAATTGGCCAACTTCTCTGACATAACCAGGTACTTCAGAACAGCCAGGATGTTGTCACCTGAAAACAGGAAGCAAATATAAAGACACCCAAAGCTGAAATTTTTGCAGAAAACGTTCAGTGCATTAAGCTCCATAGAGATTATAGAGTACATCATGTTGCCAGTATACAACCTATTTATCTGAACCTGCACTGGCGACAGTAGACAGTAAATGACAAAATGGAAAAAGAGGAATAGGGAGGTTTAGTCAATTGAGGTTTGGAGTTTCCACCATTTGTAATCCCACAATCAGAGGAAGTAAAAGGATTATATGACTGAATATGAAAGTGATGACCTCATATTATCACATGACTAAAAGGATCATCCTTTACAGAGCTGACAAATCACATGCATTACACAGGTTACTGATGACTGAGCAGAAAAGGCTACACAGAGGTAGTAGCCTGTTAAATGGTATTATACTGGTAATTACAGTTACTCCCCCCAACACACACAGACGACTACTACAACTTCTTACACGTACAATAATACTCTTACAGTGACAATCACAGTCTTCTAAAAACACTGATATACTCTATAAAACACAACTATACCCTTATACTCACAGAAGAGTTTTTTCCATGACAGGATATGGAGAAGGGGATGATAAGATCTGACATTACTATTTCTTATATCCCACTGGTCCGCCTTATGTGCACTATTACAAGAGTGTATACTATGATGATGTGTTTGAGTGAGAATGGTAGTGGCAACAGGAAAACCTCAGTGGGGTGTGTGAGAGAGAGCAAGTCTTATTTACAGTTGTACAGCAGTTTATGGGGCTCAGAGGACTTTCCATAGAACTGCAATTATAAAGTTCAGCTTAGATCAAAAATCTGATTACAAGAAAGAAAGAGGTGGCTGTCTGTGTGTTACTGCAGCAGAGACTAAGTTTCTTTTATCTGTACTACTGCCTCTAAGTCTGCACAGTTAACAGCGCAAACACACAGGCAAGACAAAGCTCCATTGTTCTTCCGCCTGGTAGCTTCACTGTGGCCAAAACAACTGAGTGTACTAGATCTTGATCGTGCAAGGTTCACTGCTTTGCAGTTTACCCACAGCTTTCAGGTTTGAATTGCACTATGACAAACCCAACATTGACTAGAATGATAAGATTTATTTTAAAAGGGTATACGTAACACCGCCCTGAATCAAAAACTAAAAGTTTTCCAGAAAATAGTTGATATTACCTAATTCAATGATGCTGAGTTAAAAATAAATAAATAAAAATATTCAATCACATACAGTTTTGTCACAAAATGCAAATCCATTTTTTTCACATATGGTCCATTTGTGCTCATTATATTTCAGTTTCTACAACACAGTTTGCATATTTTCATAGGTTTCTTTTAACTGGACAGAATGACCGGTTGCCACGGATGCAAAGTAATTGCCGTTATGCAGTAGGACACCTTTAAGGCTGGCTTTTGAGCTGTCAGTGAACAGCCTCCACTCATCTGCATCGTACTCACAATCCACTGCACCCAAAAGACCTTCAACATCAACACAATAGACAAAGTGATCATCCATTACAAAGAATGGAATAAGATCCTTCTCACGATACCCAAGCAACTCAGCCGCTTCCTTTGGCAGATCCAAATATCGTATGAAGTCATTTAACTCATACTAAAATAAACAAATGCCTTTTTCACAAAATCTGCTATGTTGTGTTGCTGTTTGGATGGAGTGAAGCACAGATATAGTGAGATCCACAGATATAGTAAAAAAATATCTGGATCATGTTTACAATTGCCACTTGTGAAAAAAAAACATGACGTGGTAGAGCAAAATGGATTTTATTTTTGAAATCAGCGAACCAAAATTAGTAAAGAAGATTTCATACAGCAAATATAATGCAGGGTGGTGCTCTTTACTAAAACTCTTTTCATGTTCTTTTAACACATGAGGAAAATGAATTATTTTTCTTCAGTTATCTGTCTGTTTATTTCTATTGAAAGGTGAAAATAGTCAGACTCTGAAGCAGTAGTTAAAAAGCCTGGAGAACCCCATAGATTGACCTGTTCAGGACCTGGATATAACTCCGACAGGCTCCTGGAAAATGGCTGGAGTGGATTGCTTACATTTATACTGGTGGTTTCTATTCTCAATCAGTTCAAGGCCGGTTTACCATCTCCAGAGACAACAGCAGACAGCAGCTGTATCTGCAGATGAACAGTCTGAAGACTGAAGATTCTGCAGTTTATTACTGTGCTCAAAATCCACAGCGACTGAAGTTCTTTGAGCAGCAATCCTACAGTCCTCATCCTCACTACATATGACTTGCATGATTAATGCCCTTGTTTTGAGTGCTTTATAAAGTTAAGTTTTACTGAATATTTTTAAAAGATCCAATAATAATAGTAAACTTTTTTTGTTGCATTTCAACAATCACACCAATAATAATGCTTAATAAAAGTTTGACTGGTTGTAGTGGTGGCACCAAGAAAGTTACCTCATTATACCCACAGTTAAAAAAAAGCATTTCTTTTTATTTTATGTTGTTTTGTTGTTGTTTTTTCTGATGCGGTCATCATTTCAGGCCTCATGACTCAGGAGAGCAGACATTTCAACAGTTTCAATGGCTTGCCCCTGTCCTGCTGGAACAGTTTGTTGGCCCTGCTCAATAGAAACAGCAGGTAGAATTTGTTATCAGGATCAGTTTTGTAAATGTGTTTTTGGTGAAAATGTGATTTCACTTTGCATTTGAAATCTTAAGTCAGGTGACTTTGATTAAAAACTCTTTAATAATCCACCTGTTCTCTCCTACTTTTGAGGGGGAGTCAATGCAGATATTTAGATGTCTTCCACCTCTACTTATCTGATTGCTGACAGTATGCAAAGAATAGTGGACAGACAGGTACAGCCTCTGGATTCACATTCAGCAGCTACAATATGGCCTGGATCAGACAGTCTCCTGGAAAAGGGCTGGAGTGGATTGCTTTTATTTTTAGCGATGGTAGAGGAGCTTTCTACTCTCAGTTAGTTCAAGGCCGGTTTGCCATCTGCACAGACAAAAACAAACAGCAGCTGTATCTGCAGATGATTCTGCTGTTTATTATTGTGCTCGAGAGTTACAGTGACTGGAGCACACTGAACAGCTGTACAAAACCCTTCAGAATGTATGCCGACAGTAATAAACATGTGTGGTAAGTTCATCCCTGATAGAGAGTATATATCTATTTGACTCATTTTTAGAAAACACACAGCTTTGTCTTATTTTCTACTAGTTACCTGAAAAATACTCTTGCTACTGAAACACACAAACACTAAATTTAAAATTCATGAAAGTGTTCTGACAAATCCAATGATCTTCAATCTCTGTATGAAAGGAATTTTATGGTTAATGAGTGGATTTATTTATAGCAGTGTTTGAAAAGCAGTGCACTGTAATATTTTGGATAGGCTGGGCTAGACAGGGTCCTGATAAAGGACTGTAGTGGGTTGACTGGAGTGGTAGTTCTTACAGCAGTTATTTTCAGTCAGGTCAAGGCCAGTCTACCATCACCAGAGACAACAAACAGCAACTGTATCTGCAAGTGAAGAGTCTGAAGTCTGAAGATTCTGCTGTTTGTTACTGTGCTCGAGAGTTACAGTGACTGGAGTGGACTGCACAAACAGCTGCACAAAATCCTTCAGAATATATGTTCGTTATGAGTTTTAATGAAAATGCAAATACTGACCCTGAGAGAAATCGTTACCAACAAAAATAACCAATAAACACAAACAAATGAAAAATGTCTTCACATAACAGGCTTAACAGCCAAACCTTCCACAATAATTTGGTTGTTGAGGTCATTTTTCAGGTCTCAAACACACAATCGGACACACTCAAAAAAATTAATAAATAAATAAAATATAATAATAATAATAATAATAAGCTAAAACAGTTTAAGGTGGAAAAACTAACCATTCGTGAAAATTAATATTGCTGTTCAAAATACCAGAACACTAGAGGGCAATGTTCACTGTTCTGTCTTTTTTTCTTGCAAGTAGGGAAGGGAAATCAGTCCTAGTCACATTTTTATATATAAATATAAGAGGGCAATTGAACAGTGGATTATCCGTGATGCACACCAGTATAATGCATTATAAAAATGTAAAAAGGCAAGTTTAAGCCACTACATAATACACAGTTTGACTCTATTTACTAATTAGGTGACTTCCGAAGGCAGATGATTGCACTGGATTTTATTTAGGGGCATCAGAGTAAAAGGGGCTGAGTACTAATGCACGCCACACTTTTCAGATTTTTATTTGTAAAAAACTTTCGAACACCATGTATCATTTTCCTTTCATTTCACAATTATGCGCTACTTTGTGTTGGTCTGTCACATAAAATCCATTTTAAAATACATTTAAGTTTGTGGTTGTAACGTGACAAAATGTGGAAAAGTTCAAGGTGTATGAATACTTTTTAAGGCACTGTACACAGCATAGGCAATAAATTACTGTTTCTAAGAGACACTAAAACGAGATGAATGTACCTGGGTTACACTTGTTTTCACAAAGGTACTGCAGTCAATCCCATGTCAGTGGTATTAGAAAATGAGCTAAAATGTGTGGTTTTTTTTTCTTTTTCTTTAAAAATTGGAATTATGTGATTTCTAATCCTGCAGAATTTCTATATGTGGTTGTTTTTTTCTCACTTTGCTAATTAAGATGTCTGTTAAAAGAACTGAACTGAGAAGTTCAGTGATTATGCTACATATTGCTGGAAGATGCATGGTTTTAGACAATAGCACCGATGGCTTATATGGTCGCTTGTATGCAAACTTGACTTCCTACTTAGCTATAAAAGCTTGACATCAGACTGGGGAGTGGATTCACAGCACATCAGGTTTACCAAAAACCATGTTTTCTTTAGCTCTGTTACTGCTCTTGGCAGCTGAATGTGAGTATCTTTACATTTGTCATAGTTAGCGGTTCTCCTTTTGTAACATGCCTTGAAAATTTGTCACAAAACATTTTCCTTTTTAACAGGTGTGAAGTGTGAACAGCTGACACAGCCAGCCTCTGTGACTGTGCAGCCAGGTCAACATCTGACCATCACCTGTCAGGTCTCTTATTCTCTTAGCAGCTACTACACACACTGGATCCGACAGCCTGCAGGGAAAGGACTGGAGTGGATTAGTAGGGACAGCACTGTCAAAGATTCACTAAAGAACAAGTTCAGTGTTGAACTAGACTCTTCCAGCAACACAGTGACTTTAAAGGGACAGAATT
>VUQI01061406.1:12653-35862 GCA_015106735.1 Paratilapia polleni
TTTGCAGCCTTTTAAAAAAAAAAAAAAAAAAAAAAATTATTTTTAAACATCATACATTATATTTTGTTTCACTCATGAAGCACTGTGTAATGTGGATTTTGAAAAGTGGTGAATAAAAACAGACCAACCGATGAGCCACATAAATCACATTATCGAACAGTGGCAATAAGTGGAATGCTGATTGGTTGACGTGGGCTGGAACAGGAAAGAGAAAAAACAACTGAGTTCACAGTGAAGGGGAAAAGTACGAAAACGCATCAAATATTTAAAAAAAACAAAACAAAAAAACAGGCTGAGAAGACAGTTTTCATTGTTTTTAACTCTTTCACTTCAGCTCTTTGTATGTTGGAACTAGCCCACAGACCTGTTGGTTTTTGACACTGCCTCCTGGTAAACGGCTACAAAATGTAGACTGTAGTCTGCAAACCTGTGTGTAGGCTCCAAGTAGCACCAACGAACACCTGTGCTGGTCCCTTAAGACTGCAGATTAGTTGAAGTCATGCTGATTGTGACACACACAAATGCATTTTAAACCCCTACAAGATCTTATTTAGCTTGACTTGTTCTAAACTGCAACTAAGCTAGTCCCCATTTCAGAGCTCAGCTTGCCAGTTACTGCTCTAAGTAGTCGCCCCCCCGCCCTTAGTTATTTTGTAGTTAATATAACACTGTTGATCATTTCTAATCTCTTGGAAAGCCTCGTCAAAGACCAAGCATTAGGCAAATGGTACTGACTGTTGAGAATTTGTACTTATTGTGTTGTCTCCTCTGGTCCCTCAGCCTCTGGTAGTGAGGGGAATGCTGCCCCCTGGACTACAGAGGAACAGAAACTTCTGGAACAAGCCCTGAAGACCTACCCAGTCAGCACACCAGAGCGGTGGGAGAAGATTGCAGCTGCTGTCCGCGGACGAAGCAAGAAAGACTGTATGAAGAGGTACAAGGTATGTCACTGTGGTCTGTTCTTTGAATTGTTGTGAACGTTTTCATTTCCAGCTAGCAGTGATTTGTTCAGTTACAGTTTCAGCAGAAAGTGTTGCGAGAAGCGTTAAATCTTTTGCAGACTGCAGTTTGTGGTACTGTTTCTGTTATACCAAGGTGTCTGTTCTGTCCACCTGTTATACTAAGGAGAGTAACTGAAAAATTAAAGGCAAATTTTTATAAATGACTCAAGAGCACCCAGAATCCAGCTGGTGATCTAACACATTTTCTTGTTTCTCTGACAGGAACTGGTGGAGATGGTTAAAGCCAAGAAAGCTGCTCAGGAACAAGTGGCAGCCAAAAGTAAAAAATGACAAGAACCACAAGATAATAGAATCTGTGTTATTTTAACATTATTGTGTTGGTCTTTATTTTATAATAAAAAAGAAGGAAAAAATAACTCGACATGACTTAAATATTGTATTTGTTTATACGCTGTACAGTTGAAGGTTGCTCAGTGGTTCTACTCAGGTTCTCATCCAGAACATCCCACTGCGGATCTGGTTGTAGTCAGGCAGCTGCTCGATTGGACCTGAGACAGAAACAGTTTGTACTTAATGCCACTCTTAATTAAGATCAGTTATAAACATGAGTTTTTTTTAATTTTTTTTTTTGCATTTCAAGTCATTAATTTAAACACTGCAATCAAACATTCCAGAATGCTTTAGTAGAAATTAGTCCAAACATGCTGTAAAATCCTCAGACTTCCTTGTTCAGTCTAAATTTGTTAAAGTACACTCACTTTATTTGGAGATCAAATATAAAGTCTGACAGTAGATGCAAGTGATGCCCAGAACTCAAGATTTTAAACCCAAGTTAGGATGAACCATTATTTTCTTTACAGACAATAGAAAGCTAGTTAATGTACATGTTCAGAGGGAATAAAGTGTTCCCTTTAGATGGCTGCTGTTTGAATTACAGGGCATACAACAAGGTAATCTAAACTCATGTAGTTTATGTAAATTCAGCCACTTCATATGAGGTGAGGTAAATCTATGATTTAAAAAAAAAAAAAAGCAACTTACCAACTGCTGCAATGGCAGGAGCTCTGTTGTAGATGTATTTGGTGCACACATCCTTTATGGTGTTGGCGTTGATGGCCTGTTGAGAGGCAGAGACATAAGAGACAGACACGGCACTCAAAGAATCCTGAAATGATGTGAAATCTATGGCAGAATTCTACAACAGCAAAGATGGGTGAGGAATTATAACTTGGGGGGAGCTTTTTTTTTTTTAAACATTATTTTAGGGCAAACTCTTAAAGTGGGTTTTAATCACATTTGGCTGGTGATCATATTCACACAGGTTCAGTTCATTTAAATAATGCTTCAAAATAACTACGCAAATAGGAACATGGAGGTGATGCCAAGCTGGTTGAGTGGTGAGATTTGCTTCTAGTAGGACTTTGCCATTACACACTAAAACAATTTACCACCATGATTCTCCCACTCCATCTTTCATTAATTTGCTGAGTTTTTATAGCCCCGTATCTTTTAAATGTAAATCACCTAGAGCTGAGGAAACCTGGCCCTGTGAAAAATTTACAATATTTATGATGTACTTAACTTTAAATACAGAGGCAGTGACAACCAGGGACCAGTACTACAAAGCTAGTTCACATGTTCAAAATAAATCATTTTACATTACATTCAACATTCCCAGGATATCTTTTCCTTATCTGGCTTCAGTTACCCTAACATCAGCAATAAAGCTAAGTGGTCACGCAAAAGTTATCAACTCGAAAGGTCAACCCAGGGTTTCCCAATTAAGCTATGAGTGCAGCACATGGCCAGGTCTGCTGTCAGCCAAGCAGCTTATTTTACCAAGAAAAAACTAGAATAGTGGAATAATCTGAAAATGTTATGGACACAATACAGGCTAAATTTAACAGCTGTTACAGCTAACGCAGCATCAGTGAGTGTGACAGGAAAAGTGCTGTACAGTATGTAGCCCTAAAAAGCACTATGTGTGTGCTTTGAGTGGTCCAGTAATATTGGAAAAGTGCTGTATGGCTTTGATAAAGTGGAGAAAAATATTCCTAAGACAATTTTAGCCCTATTCTTTCAGCTGCAGCCATGGTGGTGTTAAAAGGTCTGAGAGCAAGTAAAGAACAAATATAAACATAATTCAAACTGGCTGACTTTCCAGCTTGAATTATGTCAGCAAACGTATAGAACACTGCTTCAAAACTGTTATTTCCTTGCAAGGAATAAAGCTAAGAATCTGTATTTCTTATTTATGTTCATGAGGGAAAAACAACTACAGACTGCCTTAATGTCTGTGCACCGAGGACCACGGGATCTTTCAGGAATGCTGTTTTCCAGACAAGTTTTATCTGTAAGTAGTTGGTGGTTTTCTGTGTTGATCTCTTATCTCAAACATAACCTGCTATGGAGTTGTTTACATGTGCTGCACAAGTTAGCATGGTGACTGGGTAAGCAAGAAGTTACCTCACTAAGCCCCAGCTCCTGCTTCGTAGTATAGGCCCTGGTCTGAAATGTAAACCATCCCAATACTAAACGTGCAGTAACTGCTTTAGGGGCAGCAGAAGTAAGCTATAGTAACCCAGAAACGTTGTCATGTTTTTGATACATTTTTGGCCGCTACCAATTTCTGAGAGAAGTTAACCTTAGCTGCTGAATGCTTACAGTACAGTGGGTTCTTAATTTCTACGAAACACAGCACCCATTTTGACAGTCAAAGCAGAGGAAACTATCGACTCACATCAATTCGGGCTTCCAGCTCATGCAGAGGGATTCTGCGACTGTAACACAGCATCTGTCTGCCGATGTCCTCACAGATCGGGGTGGATCCTGGAGGAAGCAAATCAACATGTTGACACCTGGCACTGTACCACTGAATGTTCCTCTGTCATTCTGCCCTACCATCAAGATGCAGGAGCATGTTGGTCTTGAGCAGATTCTTGGCCCGAGCCACCTCACTTTCTGTCACACTCGTACATAGAGACATCCTGACAGGAAGCAGACAGATTAAGTACAATAATACACACCATGATACAGTCAGTACGTACAATCTTATTTAGATTCCCTTAAGAAGGCCGGATAAGATGAACCTATGTGGTTTAAACAGTGACCGTCTTTGTGAGTGCACTCACCATTCCATTTGAGTGAAGTGCATCATGTCGTTGATGGTGCCAGGCTCACACACCATGTAGAGCCCCCACAGGCCTGTGTCTGTGTAGCAGGTGTTGAAGGACTGGAAGCTGTGGCACAGGTTTCCCTGACAGGCCATCTGAGCCAGCTTACTGGACAGATTCTGGACTCACAAAGGACACAATCCAACAGAGAGGAAGGGAGATGGGAACACAGAAACGCAGCCAAATTATTTGGCGAATAAATGCTGTGGTCATTTACTGACCAACTCTGTGCGTGTGTGTGTGCTAACAGTTCTAAGGGTGTGGTCTGTTTTTATTTTAAAATGATGAATAAAAAGAAAACTATTTACTGAGAAAGTGTCAAAAAGGTAGCACAGACAACAGGACTTGTAGTAAGATGTGGTGATGAGGTAGAAAGTGGAGCTGGCTAACTGTGGTCCATGTCCCAGGTGTTTGAGGTTTCCTCAGTACTCACCACGCCTCCGCCAAACGAGCGGTCCCAGTTTCCAATAAGTGTGTTGGCCACCATGAGTGGGATTGTGTCAGGGTGAGACCATCCAACTGCCTCCATGGCGATGGCGATGTGAGCCAGGGGCATTTTGTCGTCACGCACGCGGATCTGAAACGGCAACAGACTCCTGAAGCATTCACCACATAAAAGTGAAGGCTTTTTAAGATCTTTTTAACACCTGAGGGAAATAAAATCTCGACAATTTTCACAATCAACAAATGATGGAAATCAAACAAACATTTAACTGGAGTTGACTTTACAGGCATTGTAATCACATTTTGTGTGCACTTCCCTCTGGAGGCATCTAAAATTGTATTTACTGTGATAAGTGAACTATACTAGCATGCAGGGCACAAACCCAGGGATCTGAGGGGCCAGAGCCCCTGTGACAATTTTTGTGAAAATAAAAATATAATTGTTGTGCTAAATAATATTCCACTGTCCTAAGTATGGACCCTTCAACATACAGCACAGTACCCATCAGGTACTCTAGGTACTCAAGACATTCTTGAGCTAAAATTGACACTAGGCCATTACGAACATTTCCCAGTAACCAATATTACATCTAAAGCAGGAAAAAGAATAGTTATGTTTAATACCTAATATTTATGGGGTTTTTATGAAGGGATTGAAATCAATGCATTTGATATTTTAAAAAGACCTGCAGACAGCCTATGAATTCATCTGAATATTTTTTTCCACATTAAAGACAACTGTGTTATTCCAAAATGCTCTCTCTTTTCCTCTGAATACAGTTCCATTGTATTTGCTTGGTTTTGATTTGATTATCTGAACACACAGCATGTGGTGGTGGTAAACTAAAATCTGCCTTACCTCACTTCCTGTGAAATGGCATGGAGGAAGCACCGGGGCTTCACCTTGATATCTGCCGGGAAGTTTTCCAAAGTGATACTTGGTCAAATCGATGAGCTCATTGTGACAAACGCCTGATTGGCGAGAGAGATGGCAGAGAGTCCTAGAGGTCAGAACAACCTCCAACTGACATTTCACTTCACTGTGAGTTCATGAAGAGTCAACAGTTGTTGGAATTTTTGTTATAAATACAAATATATAAATAAACACATCCTTTGAATGGTGTTCATGTATCAGTGGGTGTTTGCAGGTTTATAAAAATAGTTAAAGAAACACGTGAGGAGACAAACAGCTCTGACCTCCAGCAGCAGCCAGCACTATTCTGGGTCCTTTGTAGTGAGTGGTGATGTACTCCACCAGATCTCCTCTGTTGATCGTCCTGCATCACAAACACACACACAGCTAACTCAAAGCAGGAAGCTAAGGTGTACAGGACGCTTCCAGCACACTTCAGAGTAGTTTGCGTTTTTAAGATGTTTGGTCTCACTTGATGTTCTCAGTGGGGCCCAGAATGGTTCTTCCCAGTGCTGTGGACTGGTAAGCTGTAGCATGCAGGTAATCGAAAACCACTTCCTGCAGATTGGTCTCCACTTCCTGCATCTCTCTAAGGATGACTCCTCGCTCCCTCTCGATCTCCGCCTCTCCCAGCGTGCTGTTCTGGATGATGTCAGCCAGGATCTCCACAGCTTTGGGACAGACAGACATTTTACTATGCTGACATGTTTAATATGATCCAGGAGGGGTTTTTTTGTAGATACTGTGCTATAACATTCAGGCGTTCTGCACCTTGTGGAAGATCCTTGGAGAAAGCTTTGGCGTAGTACACAGTCTGCTCGCGGGACGTGTAGGCGTTGAGGTGAGCTCCCATATTCTCAATCTCCAATTCCAGATCCAGCTGAGAGCGTTTCCTGGTGCCCTGTTGCACATTTACACAAACATGTGAACAAACCTCGAAATATGTTTTTCATTATTAAAAACTCAAAATTCTGAGATATTACATTTAAGTGACTATTTCTTCATTAAGCTGCCCTGAACTATTTCACTGTGTTCGTCTGCCTCTACATGGGGTTGCATAAATTTGAATAATGACCATTAAAAAACAAACCAATGTGTTCTGCCAGCAGAGTTAAAAGCTTTGCTGCGTAGCTGCTGTCTCACCTTAAATGCCATATGCTCCAGGAAGTGTGCCGTGCCGTTATTTCTCTCGTTCTCATAGCGACTGCCGGCGTCTATCCACAAGCCCACCTGGAAGAAAACAGGAGTTAATGCACATCCACACACTCTGCTGCTACTGTACCACAACTCCAGAGATGAGGCTGCAGTGGTAAAGCTAATGACGAAGGCTAATATTTTGGGTACTGAAATATCATTTTAATGGAGGCCAATGAAATTTGACTGGGTAGCTCATGGTCAGTGATGGACTACTGTCCTAACCTGTCATATATACAGCGTTGCAGTGGTGGATGCTCATATTAAATGTGGTCACATTTTCAAATAAGCTAGCACTCTAATCTTGGCTCTGTATGATGTCAAAGTAATAGGATATCCTTGATATGATCATCTCAGGCATACAGCCCCACCCACCTGATGTTCAAACCTTCTGTTTGCCAGGGTTA
Source organism: Paratilapia polleni (assembly GCA_015106735.1). Lineage (NCBI taxonomy): Eukaryota > Metazoa > Chordata > Actinopteri > Cichliformes > Cichlidae > Paratilapia > Paratilapia polleni. The sequence goes on from VUQI01061406.1 coordinate 19,747, forward strand.
GCCAATCAGAAAAAAAGATAGGTTAAAGGGAGGGTGGTCTTAAAGAAAAGGGGGCTTAAATGTCTTGTTTCAGACAGTGGATGAATTGAGTGGCTGCACTATGTCCAAATCTATTCTAGCAGAGTCTAAAAATAAAAATAAGGAGGTGAAATTAAGTATTATAGGTTCCCTTTAAAGTTGTGCACTTACTGTTTTACAGTGTAACACTTCTGGTTTTCATTTATTTACCAATGAAACAATGGTGCAGTTTAATCTTCTTTTTCTTTTGGCTGCTCCCTTAAGGCATCGCCACAGCCGATCATCTGCTTCCATCTCACCCTATCCCAGCATCCTCCTCTGTCACACCAACCCTCTGCATGTCCTCCTTCACTAAATCCATGAACCTTCTCTGTGGTCCTCCTCTTTTCCTTCTGCCTGGCTGCTCCATCTTCAACATCCTTTGTCCAGTATATCCACTATCCCTCCTCTGCACATAGCCAAACCATCTCGACCTCATTTCTTTCACTTTTTCTCCAAACCACTCAACCTGAGCTGTCCCTCTGATGTACTTATTTCTAATCTTGTCCATTCTGGTCACTCCCAATGAAAATGTCAGCATCTTCAGCTCTGCCACCTCCAGCTTGGCCTCCTGCCTTTTTGTCAGTGCCACCGTCTCCAAACCACACATCATAGCAGGTCTCACTACCATCTTGTAAACCTTCCCTTTCACTCTTACTGCTATCCTTCTGTCACACATCACCCCTGACACTTGCCCCCACTGACCCCAGATATTTAAACTCACCATCCTTCACTACCTCTACTCCTTGCAACTTCACCTTTCCACCTGCCTCCCTCTCATTCACACACATGTATTCTGTCTTGCTTCTACTGACTTTCATACCCGCACCTCTCCAGATGCAGTTTCATGATCGGAGATAATTTACTTGCTGTGCCATGTGTCTGGACTGTTTATGGCGTGTTTCTTAAAAGAAGACACAGTTATAGTGTAAATCTCAATAGAAACATTAAATATTTTCCTAACACCAGACTAGACTTATTTCATAAAACCAGGTGGCATTACACTACTTGAACTGTAGTATAGAGGGGGAAAAAAGTTATATTTGTGCAGTATTTTTGACTACATATTTTTGTTAATGTATCTTAACTTCCAACTTACTGTGCAGGTGGGGAGCCCAGAGTCCTCAGAAGCCACTCGGAGCCCGTTTTCTAAAGTGGTCACCTTGGTTTCAGGAACATTTAGCGCCACCTGGTGAGCAGCCTGGGTAGCCAAGAGTCTGCGCGGTCCGGCGGAGAGCTACAGGAGGCACAGTCCAGCCAGTCATTATGACGCTTCAAAATGAGGGCACTGGCCTCTGCACTTATCAGAGGTCAGTGGCTTGTATATTACACAGACCAGATTCAAACAATACTGTAAGAGTTCATCGGGTAATAGCTGATGAACTCAGCTATTACCCGACTGTTAGCTAGCTTAAATAACTGATCGCAAACAGAGCGGCCATGCAGAGAGGTTTTACTTTTCGTAGACCGAGCACCGATAACTGTCGCGGATATATCCGTTAAATTATATATTAAAAATTCGATTTTAAATCATTCTTCTTACCCTGCTTATAGAATCTGTCTTCAGTAAATATCTCTGTAGGAGAAATCTCCCAGCAGATGCGAGTCGCTGTAAGGACGCCGCCATATTGTTTATCTGTAACAGTGCCGTTTTTTTTTTTCGTTGATGCAACATCCGCCGGAGATGACGAAACCAGTTTTATACAGAAGAACAACACAAAAGACAAGTGTCCTCACAGCCCTCTGGAAGTTATCAAGTTAACAACTGACAAAAAACAGAAAAACACAGTAAACGCAGTAAAGGATGAAAACACTTGAATAAGTGGCTTCATATTGTTGAAACTTAATTAACCTTTTTCGCTTTAAGCACACTGTTAATTTTAGATGTGATACCAAAAATACTGCAATTAAAGATGTCCCCATTAAATTTGAAACTGTGCATACAAAATGAAAATAATCATTGACATTGTTCTTCTGGGAAACTATTAAGACTAAAAGACTGAGAAAAACACACGACTAACTGCCAGTGAAACCCACTAATCATCAGTTCGCGATATATAAATTCAAGTAATACATAAATCCGTTTGGGATGCTAAATGAAGCACTATATTATAAAATAACATAAAAACACGTATATTTGTGATAATGAATTGTATGGTTTGTTGGTGTTGAGATCAATACGTTACTATTTAAATATTTTTAACCATAGTTTACGTGTTTTTGCGAACAGTGTTTATAGAGGACGTTAAAAAAAACTATACATAATAGCATTTTTTTAATCTAATCCTCTATTGTTTATTTTGAAAGGGTGTCAGAGTTTGAAGGCGGAAGTGTCGGTTTAGCTTAGCGCGAATTTTCTTCAGTGGGTCTCAAGTTAGTGTGTTTGTCAGCATCTTCTTAGCGGTTTATTGTGACTGGAATATCAGAACAAGGCTGCAATACAGCTTCATACAGAGCAGAAAGTCAGCTATTGTGCCACACATTTGAAGGTATTTCTTCAGTAACCCAGACTTAATTAATTCTCTGTTGGGTTCAGCGGTATCGTTAGCTGCTAATGGTGCAGCGTTAGCTGTTCACGCTAGTTAGTGGCCTTAACTTTAGCTGATGCATTAAAACAGGAGTCTGCAGTCATTATCTTTGGTGTGGCTTTCAGACAAGAAATGGCCGGTGGCGGAGATCTTATGGACGGTGATCTGGAAGATGGAGAGATCTCTGGTTCCAGCTCGGATACTGAGATGGGACCCGCCGCGGCAGCACAAGAATCTCGACCCCAGGTTCCCCCGGCTTTCAGCGGCCAGGCCTTCCAGAACAGAGTCGCTGTCCAGCCACCTCCAGCTGCCGCCTACCGCAGCACCGGTAGGACGGTGGAGTCTAGCGACAGTGACCCGGAGTCCTCTGACGAGGAAGCGTCTGTTTGGCGCCGGAAGCGCCAGAAAGTGTCCAATGCCCCGCAGCCGCCTGCATGCAGCGCCCGGCTAGGGCCGACCCCTGTACCCACCCAGGGGGCACTAGGTGGGCGCAAATTGAATAACATTTGGGGCTCTGTAGTCCAGGAGCAGTGTCAGGATGCCATCACCGCAGAGCTTGGCATATTTGGCATGGAGGGTGTTAGCATGTCCAGCAGAAATGTGGAGACTTACAACTTTGTCCTAGCCAGGAAGATGATGGAGAAGGAGAGGGAGATGGAGGCGCAGTTAAAGGAAGAAGGAGAAGTGAGCATGCTGGATGCTGAACTCGAGGAGTACATGAACGGTAGGAGATCAGAAGAGAACGCAGGAGGTGATGCAAAGAGGAAAAGACCAGCTAAAGAGAGACTGGGCCCCAGAGCAGAGATGGACGTAAAGGGCCGGTATGAGATCACAGAGGACGACCCTGATGATAAAGTGGTGGATGAGATCGCATACAGGCTGCAGGAGCCTAAAAAGGAGCTGATAGATCGTGTTGTCAAAATAGTAGGGAAGAAAAAAGCCATAGAACTGCTCGGAGAGACTGCCACCCTGGAGGAGAACGGTGGTGTGTACACCATGGACGGCAGCAGGCGCCGGACGCCGGGTGGGGTGTATCTCAACCTCCTTAAGAACACCCCTAGCATCACCAAGGCCCAGATCAGGCAGATATTCTTTGAGGAACAGCAGAAAGACTACAAGAGCAAGAAGGCTGCCCAGAAGAGAAGGCAGCACTTAGTGGCCAAGAAGATGAAGCAGGCCATTGGCACACTAAACCTGCAGGAGCACGACGACGTCTCCAGGGAGACTTTTGCTAGTGATACCAACGAGGCCTTGGAGTCACTGGAGGAGGCTGCAGAGGAAGAGGAGGGCCAGGAGGAAGCTGCCGTGGGCACAGAGGAGACAGCAGTGGTGTACAACTCTGCAGACCTGGAGGTCTTTTGAGAGCGGCCTGTTGTCTGAACAAGGACGTTAATGAAACACTGAAAGCACTGAATATGTAATGAGGACAGAATCCACACTGGTGTCTTTTGTTGTTGTTGTTTTTTTTTTTAACCTTGGCAATAAAAGCAGTGCTTATGTTAACAAAAATACAGCACTTGGTGTGTACAGCATGGCTGTGCTGATTTGAGCTTTTGTGATTCAAATGGTATTTGCCTTTTAAACCCAATCTTTATCAAAGAAAAAATGTCATCTGATATACAAATGCAGTTACCATTTTTGCTCTAAATGTCATTGTAGGAGAATGAGGTCTTGATTTATTAATTTCATGTCTGTTTCTCTGTCTGGAAAATAATAAAGGAGGTGACTCAGGTAAAAGTATTAAAAACAGTAGGCGGTTTGTACACTCTGCCTTTGTTAATGTTGCTTCCCAAACAGAAAATAATATTAAATGTTATTCAAATATTATTTAAGGTCAGTTTTTCAAATGTGATACGGACGACGTCCAGACATGTGCAGAAGGTGTGGATTACTCGACTGAGATCCATACTGAGTGTGATTTGTCTAAAAAGATTTGTCAGAAAAGCAGAAAACCTCAAGACAAAGACGTTGGCTGGCAGATGTGCCTGTGCTGAAGTGTCCAGTAGATGGCAGACATATTCAAATTTCTGTAAGAGCTGACAACCTTTTGTTTAGATGATCTGCTGAGAGTGATACAATATACAGAAGGTAGTGGGGCAGTCTTATAAAGAAGCTGTACCTCAAAAGAATCTTAAACTGCTATATACAGCATATACAAAAGTGTATGATATAAAAATAGAGTAATAAGAATTAAGCCAAGAAAAATGAGAAAAAAATAAGTAGATGGCTAGCAACACATGGAGTTCTGCTGCACATGAATAAGTATGATGTCTGCAGACAGTAGAGTATGCAACAATCGACCTTTCACATTTGTTAAGCATTTATGAATTTATTTGTGCAGCTGGTCAGGAAAGACTAGTCAATTGGTGATTCCTCCTGCCCATCTACAACTCAAACACATCAAAATTGCAGTTCCCACTTGAGTTTCGGTACAGTTACTATCTCCACGAGTAGTGTGTTGATCAGGAAGCCTTCTTTCTAAATGACAGTTGAAGAAGCTCTGCAGAGTTTGCTTCTTGTCTTCATCTACAGTTTTTTTGTTTTTTTTAAAAATTACAATTACCAGATACAGCAAGAGGATGGCAGCAAAGGTCTGCTTATGTCACTGGCGCCAGTGTGAGGTTTAGGTGACTGTTGTGTTCTTTCACATGGTAGGAATCAACTATATGTTAAACGATTTGTCTTTGAGGGAGTTTTGAAACCTGTATTCAGCTTTCAACATCTGCAGAGATCAAACACCTGAATTCTGAAGACACAAACCTTGGTAGAACACTTTATTTTACGTGTCTCACTTCTTTCCTGGAAATGAATTTGTAATTTGGTACTTACTTTGAGAAACTAACAGCTAATGTTATGAAAACACTAAGGACAGATTCATGCATCATAGCTAAGCTATCTTTAGTTTGCTTGCTAGTGTTCTTGCTTATTTTTTCTTATACATCTTGGACAGTTTTTCAGGTTTATCACAATACATGGCAGTGTACAAATATTACCTGTACTGCATATGTTTCTCACCATATACCTTCTAATGGATTTATTAAGACTTTACAAATAAAAAAAAGCTAAACATTTAACTGAATATATGCGCCCATTGTATTGTTTAAACTTGTAATAGGTGGATTGTTTTTTTCTTTTTTTTTTGGCTCTAGTGGGAGTGGAAACAATTGGAAACGCATCATTTGACATGTTTTGGGGTTGTTATGTCATTTGTAATTAGCACCACACTTACTATAAGTTTCCATATAAGCAGAAAAGAGACGTGGAACTCAAAGAATACCAAATTGTCAGACTGTGCAATGCTCAGAGAAAATGTAAAAAAACCCAAGAGCTACATCTGAGACTCTACAGGCCTCAGTTAACATGTTAAATGATAAATCATGACAGTACAATTAGAAAAAGACTGAACAAGTGAAAACTGAACTTCTGGAACAATGTCCATTGATCAGACGAGACCAAAGTGGAGATGTTTGGCCATAATGCACATTAGCATGTTTGGCAAAAACCAAACACAGCATATCAGCACAAACGCTTCATACCAACTGCCAGGCACGGTGGTGGAGGGGTGATGATTTGGGCTCATTTTACAACCACCGGACCTGGGCACTCTGCAGTCATTGAGTCAACTATGAACTCCTCTATATACCAAAGTATTCTAGAGTCTAATGTGAGACCATCTCTCTGACTGCTAAAGCTTGGCCGAAATTCAGCATGCAACAGGACAATGATCCCAAACACACAATCAAATCTACAACAGAATGGCTGAAAAAGAAAAGAATCAAGGTGCTGCAATGACCCAGTCAAAGTCCAGATTGAAATGCTGTGGCAGGACCATTAATAGAGCTGTGTATAAACAAATGCCCACAAGTCTCACTGAACTGAAGCAATGCTGTAAAGAAGAGTGGGACAAAATTCCTCCACAAATACACGAGAGACTGATAAAGTCATACCAAAAACAGTTACTTAGTGTTTTGGCAGTTAAAGAAGATTCTACAAGCTATCGAATCGTGGGGTGTTCTTAGTTTTTCACATTTTTATTGCACAGAGTCCTGTGAAAACTGTTTCATGACTGTAGCTGGCCACGTGCAGAGACTTGCTTTGTTAGCACATATGTGTAAACGTTAGCATTCATTCAAAGCTATGTTTTCTGGCAAATCTAAGTCCAATATCCACTTTCCTATTCATTTAAACCAAATCCTGAGAAAATTCTTCAGAGCTCTAGTTGCCAAGTGTTTGGTTTTCCAGCTAGTTAATAACTGTTTTTGGTTTGGCTTTGGACATACAGTGTGTTTACCAGAACTAAAAAAAGAGGTGGATGAAAGCAAAATGTGAAAAAACAAAACAATAAGCTAGAAGAGGCTAAAAGGTTCCATAGGACTTTGGACGATTCTCTGGTGATTTGTCACTATGTGGCACAGAATATAGATATTTATTAGAACAGCTGTTCTTCCTACAACAGGAGCAGTAAACTAGCACACAGTTTACCATCCAGTATTTGCTTTACAAATCTGAATTTTTACTTGAACTAAGCATATCTCAGTAAACAAATGCCCCCTGCTAAAGCAGCTGCATCTAAATCAAAGTAAAAGTATATAGTCACCCCACACAGCTCTGGGCGAGAATGAAAGCCTTTAATGGTGGCGGTGGATTTGTCAGCTGAAGCTCTTGGAAATGATCATTATCTCTGCTCATGGCTGCCACATGAAAGGCCCAGTGTGCTGGCAGGAACACGTTTGATAATCCCACCACTTATGGCTGTTTTCATATTTGCTGCCGGATATGTCTTCTCTGATAAGCTGTCACTGTGTACATCACGATTCCATGTGGCAATTAGGCAAGGAGATTAGGGTTCACAAAAGGTGTTGAGATCAGTTTCCTGCCATTGACTTTTACTGTCACTTCTTCATCTGCTCACAATCAGGCCAGCAGATGTGGATATATTGCTTGCTTTAATGGTAAAGCTGATCAAAGCACGAATTTCAAAGAAATGTGCGAGTTGCAGTACGTGACTGATGTTCTGTCTTATTCATGTGGAATTGTTACATGCAGTCTCTGGTCTCAGGACCTCTGTATCTGTCACCTGGCAACAAACTTGTTGCCTGGATACAACACACTGTTTCTTATTTCCATTGGATCAAACAGGACCAGGGTTGAAAGACTTGTATCTTAGGACAGGGGTGGGGTAGAAGTGCTGCATGATGTCAGCACTGTCACTCTAGCAAATTAAATGTTGAGTGCTGAATATTAGCATGTCTTTGAGTAATTCCTCCTTGAGATCTATCCACAATCATCCAGCTGTGTCATGAATGAACGGCTCACCACCCGGTATGCTGCAAATCCGAAAATCAGAGGAAACCGCTCAAAGACTTTCCTTAATCACTCAAGCATAAGTAAGATGCAGGCTATGTTTATCGGTGCACTCCCGCTGACCCATCAGAGCTAATCTTGGAGATGCTGATGGAGAGGCAAGAACGCCACCACCACAATTACACGACGGATCTGCCATCATTCGTGCCATTCCTCTGTCGGAAAATTTCAGTCCAACAGACAGAGGCTGCAATTTTCATCGTGTCGTTCTCTCAGTGTAAAATGTGTTCTTGGAGCTGCTGCAAGTGGCCACATTAACCGCAATAAAGGTGAATTAGGTAACATCATTCGAGGACTATCGACGAGAGGCAGTGACTCATCACTTTCACTGAAGCAAAGGTGACCCAACTGGGAGGAGAAAGGAGACAATGGATCACGTTCCTCAAGTATGTCAGCTCCTGGGATGGCTTCAGTCCAAAGACTCTTTCATGTTCCTCTTTTGTTACTGAGAAACATTCTGTACATCATCCATACAAATCTCATCCTATTTTCCATTAGTCCTTCATGTTTGGGGTGGGGGATGGGGGGTTCATGGTGAGTGGTAATGGAAACAATGATAATTATAAACTATACATCATAAACTCTAGATTCTAGCTCTGCACAGCTCTAATGCTGGAGCCTAAACCTGTCCTGCACCTGCGTCTTGAAGACCTCATCCAGTGGAGCCTGAGGGGTACTAACATGAAACCCAAACCTTGTCCATTACCAACAGTTCGCTCACTAGGCCAATGCTATGCATATACCACAGACAGAAAGAGATGTTCCTAAATAAACTACATTTGAGAACTGGGCCAACAAGGTTTAGTTGCAGAACTCTGCTTCACTTTGACCATGTCAGACTGCTGTGGGATATTTAAACAAACAGAGGAACTTTTCTAAAATTTAATGCATATTTCAAGACCAAAAGGCTGTGCAGCAGTAGGCCATAAATCTGTAATTTGAATGTAATACTGTAATATCAGTTAAAAGCCATACTGCGCTTTTTTTTAACCCAAAGGAAATCAAAGGCTGATATTGATGAGTACAGATTTCTCAGGCCCCCGCTTACAGCTGTTTTAGGGGAGGTTTTGATTTTACACCTGTAATTTGATTTCAGCACTTTGAACTGTACCTTCCTATTGAGACCTCTTGGTTTGTGAATTTCAATGGAAATTTTAGTTTGAAACTCCAGTCTGTAATTTTATTTAAGCCAGAAGACAAAGTCGGTCTGTTCATCCGTAAGTCCACACACCCGACCGCCTGCCTGCCTGCCTGTCTGCAGATAAAATCTTAGATACAATTGTACTTATAAGAAACCATAGTGTTAGTAGCAGGGGCTCTTGTACATATAGGACAAATAAACTGCTATTTTTAAGATGTACTCACTGTGCATTGTGGTAGTGCAGCAGCTCAAATGATATGACAGTCAAGTCAAACTAAGCATGAAATTGATCACAGTGGCCAGAAATGACGGGAAAAGGGGAAATAATAAGCATTAAAAACTGATTACTTCTCTTTTGGCAATAACATCCTCATCACATGATGGGGAAAAGATAAATGGTTTGACAAAAGAGTAAATATGTTTAGTTCATTCAAGATTTCACTGATAGTTTTTATTTTTATTAGGCGTTAAAAAAAATGCATTTGGTTTGGTTTAAAAATCCAGACTGACTCCATAACGTGCTTTGAAATCAGTGTTGTTCTAAAACCAATGATACCTCAGTTTTGAAAAGGCATAAGACATGAACACATTTCTGAACTTGACCCCAATGTGATTAAGTGCTAAAGTGCAGACACAAAACTTCATAAAAAAGAATCAGGGGATGCTCCCAAATCAGTGTGTCCACTTCCAAAATGTTTCACCATACAATTAGAGGGGTTGTCGTAGACTTCCAATGGCAAAAGAAGGAAGAGAGCACAGAAACACTAAGGGAGCTTACACAGCTTTGGCCATCAGTAACCACCCAGTTCCACCAAATTCTGCATTTCCACTCAAATCTATCAAGAATTTTAGTGTCTTTTGGTACTTTACAGCTCTCATTACTCATGCCAAAGTGGTTATGTGATTGGTTTAGTTTTTATGTTTATTTATTGACAGGTTTTTAAGAATTGTATGGACAGATCTGCATGAAAAATTTTACCAGAGGTGAGGCTTGGCTCAACTTAGACATGATTAACTTTTGGAGTTGGTCTGGACCTGGATCTGGTTTCAGAAGGTTTTGGAAAGATTTGTGTGAAGTTTGCATGTCTCCCTGGTTTCTTCTGGGTACTCTAAGATTCTAAATTGGCCATAGATGTGAGACAGATAAAGTGCTTAAGCTGTATGAATGTAAATGTGGCTTTTAGTCTAAAGTGCTTTGAGTGGTCAGTAAGACTAGAAAAGGGTAAATAAGTGCCAACACATTTGATATCATAACTTCACAAATACATATGAAACTGATATAAGAAAAACTGTGAGATATCATCCTGATATTATTTAATCACAAACTAATCCAGATCCTGTCTTATCTGTCTGGATCCAGGACTCAATTTATGCATGGTGTGGAGGGAAGTTTGAGTCTTGTCTGAAATGTGCAGTCTCAGACACTTTTGTTAGTCAGGTTTCCAGATTCAACAGTCAGCTGTTTTTAGAAAAAGGAAAAAAAAAGTGATGACTGCTGATGCCGTACACCATCAACAAATCACAGTTTAGTGATTATCTCATGAACAGTGAAGCATCAAGCAGCTAACAAGATGGATATTTTTGAAGACCAGAACAGAGTTACAACAGCTAGACTATTGGACTTCACAATTTAAAATGTGCTAAAGCTATCTTTAGATTATACAAATAGGCAACTGTTTGTTAAAAATATGTAATATCAACTTTAACTAGGTTCTCCTTTTAGCACTGCCCCACAACAATTTATGCAGGTGCAAATAAAAATATTTTTCCGTGCCCTTACGCAACATTACTATGAAACGGCGGATACCCTACCACTGACACTCATAATCACCGTCACAGTGGTGAACCTTACCACTGTTCCAAGTTTCCTCCATTTGTGGAATAATGGCTCTCACTGTGGTTCACTGGAGTCCCAAAGCCTTAGAAATGGCTTTGTAACCCTTTCCAGACTGATAGATGTCAGTGACTTTGTTAATACTTGTTAATACTTTTTCAGGGCACTGTACATCTAGATAGCTAAAAAAAATAAACCCAGCAACAGCTGCCTTTGGATCAGTACTGGGAACAACCTGAGGAGGCAGGTCCCCTTTCCATGCTCTCTTTTTCTTTGCTCTGTTATGAGCTCTAGCAGAAAGTTGAGGGGAATCACTGGTAAATATTTTTAAATTTCATTCTGAAGAGTCAAAATCGTCTTTTACTTAAACTGTCGCATATGAGCTCAGTAAAGCCTAGAACTCACAGGTAGTTCATTTGCCCTTTTTTTCCCCCTCACTGTTTGAGGCTAATGCTAAAAGTATTTGTTTACAGTGCTATTATGGTAACTGAGTTTGCAGTATTTTTTTTAAATGCTGGGTGCCACTCTTGTGTGTTTTACCAGTAAACCTACTCTTGTGTAGTTTTCGCTTAGGCTGAAACAGCCTGTTATCATTCCTGGGGCAGCAGTTTACGGCATTTTGTCAAAGCCACCGTCGTGTCTCAGGCACAAGATGTCCTTTGACAATCATGCGTGAGGCATTGGGTTATGGCAACAGTGAGACCAGGATTTTACTCTGAATTCTGAGCTTGTCATTTTTCATTTCGCAGGGTTACAGTTTTAAAGGGTCATGTTTTAACCCAAAGCATGACCTTTTTCGAACACCAACAAAATACTTTATAGTGCTTGAATCCAACCAGCAAGTGAGGGTGAAAGTAAAAGCTGAGGGAAAGGAAAGCAATCAGTGAGTGGGGGGAAAAAGTGAAACCAAATGTGACAGCGTGCAAAAACCAGTCAAAAGTCCCAAATTTTCATTTTTTACTTTTTATGTTTCCTAAAATTAAAATAATATTGTAGGGTCAAGAAACTGCTGATCGATCACAATCCACACAGCGTTATCGCCACAGGCTAAAGATGAAAAAATTGCCAGGATCACTAAGGGGGAAAATTTTGCTGGCTTACTGGCCAGGTCGCACCCCAACCCGGTCTCACAGCAGTTCGTGATATAGTCATGACCTTTAATTTAAGGAGTTAAGATAACAAACACTGGAAATATTGGAAAATCTGGTTGTTCTTGATTGCATCATTGCTTGGCTCAGTCTGCCTCTTTGGCCAGCTTTTTGTCTGCTGCAGCATCACAAATGTTAAACACAAAGATCCAAATGGGACCGGAACTACGACCTATTGGCTGATAATACAGAACCTTTATCTCTTGCTGCAGCCAGTACCTTAAGACACGTGTGTGCAATGGTGAGACGCATGCTGTATCTGAAAAAAAAAAAAAGGCATTATGCGACACTCTGGGATGAGAACCCATGGGCAATGAAATACACAGGAAAAAAAAAATCTGTAAAAATACAGCACAATATACCGTTTTAAAATGAAAGAATTTTCCGTATTAATTTTTCACTGATGTTTTTCCACACATTGAATTTTACCATTTACAGCTCACAGAAAAAAAAGGATAATGTACTGGCAGAAAATTAACAGCATTTTTTCCATTTTTTTTTCAGAATTTTTTTTTTTTCACTGTACCGACTCTATAGTAGGAGCTAAAAAGACCCTAAAACAGAGTTGTTTTATCTCCAATTACTGCAGAGCTGCCACAGAAAACGTCATAAAGCTACCCAAGCACCTTTTTGCTTTAGTTACAGGGCAGATTTCTCTCTTACTACCCCAATTTGAGCATCCCAAAACTGCACGTGTGCTACATGCATGAAAGAGATGGCAAGCTGAGTGCAGAGGAAAGTACCTTGGTTCAGCTGATGATAGCAAAGATATGTGCATGTGTGTGTCACCACTGAAGCTCCCTACCCCACATCTTGAAGAAGCCATTTCAACCACACACATCAATAGCCAACTCTCTAGAGCAAAGCACAGCAATAATTCCAGATAAATCATTCCCTTACTGAGCCACTTGCTGCGCTCAAACGCACCCATGACCTTCAGCTTTGCCTCTTTCTACATCATATAGCCTGGGAATATAAAAGCTTATTAGCTCAGAACATTGTTGATACGTTTGTTCGAAGGCAATGCACTAATGAGGCGTTGCAGGATGCGGGCAGCCGCCGACTTTCCTTTTGGAGATATTTTTTTTCCCTCACTAGAGGAGCATAATACACTGCTAATGGCATCTCCTTCACAAATGGACAAATAAAAAGGAGAGATGAAGTACAATATTGCTTTACCATATCAAAGGAAGTGGCATCCACGGATTGTGCAGCTGTCTGTTGGCATGTTGATGGGTGAGCAGGAGTGTGGACGTCCATAGAAATGACGGGCGTCGAGAGAGATAGTTACAGAAGCTGCCAGAGCGAAAAAAAAAATAGAGATAAACAGTGAATTAGATGGTGAATACACACAGCCAGACAAATAAACAGAGCAGAATTTAAAGAACAGAGTAGAGCAGCAGACAAAATGATATTAAATGGAAGCATGTTGGAGGAGGAAAGACTCAAACAAATACATGTGGACATTACAGAAAACAACTTTCACATTAAAGCAAACATAACTATTTAAATTTTGCATAATTTTAATCACATTTACTCTACTCTGTCTTTGTGTCACTCATAATGAAGAAATAACACCACATATAATGGAAGCACCTTGCTCAATAGCAGCTGTAAAAAGAAAGGTGACCCAACCTTTTAACCCTTTATGCCCATTTTACGTGCCAATTTATTCATTTCTGGATGACTCCAGCACAATATATTCAAGTGTGCCGTGTTTAAAAACAATCACTTAGGGCTCAGCCACATGTCTTCAGTAAAGAGATGGAAATCTGCTTCCCAAACAATCAAATTACCCTCCTTTTTTGGCGTTGCACCGTGTATGTTTTGTATATTAAACTCACTTAAGTGAGGCTCGGCTCGGCTGCTTTACTCGCTCTCTCGCATCGTTACTTGGAAAGAACACCAATCATTGCCCCCCCTGTTAACGACAGGTGGGGGAACTGGTTGCAACCAACTCATCCAGATTCATAGGGGAGTTCAAAATGTTGGTGACAATGAACTGTTTATCATTCATCGTGAGTCGTGTTTTTCAAAGAGCACAGCAAGAGCAAAGTAAAATTGTAGATTCAGCTGACTTAAATATCATCTGTAAGGCTCTGTATGTCCCCTCCAAACCCACTTTTCTTATCTGGCCAGACCCCAAAACAAGCACCATGACGTCTGTACTACAAAGCAGAGGACAGAGCGGTGTACTACGAAGGAAGATTATTGTGTTAGAGAGGTATGTTGAGCCTAAAGCCAGAGTTTTCAGTGTCTTGCTTAAAAATAGACAAGGAAGTCTAAGATGGGCCTTAGATGTTTAGGCTAAAGCGAGTGATAGAGCAGGAAATCTTAAATCTCTTGCATTTTTCTTGCATTCATTTCTTTATAAAAACATCTAGCAACCTACACCAGTTATTCACCTCACTTTATTTAGATCTCCTTTATGTACAGGTGACATAAAATGTTCCAAGTTCACTTTTCTGTAACAGAGCACATATATTAAACTCAATCAAGCGGGCTAGGTTTATCAACACTTCACCTGCTTGTCACTTTCTGGGACTAACATGCTTGTCTTTTCTGATTGCTTTCCTCCATTTTTAATGTGATTCAAAACACTCTTATCACGACTGGAGACATATGGAGTGGTGGCACCCTCAGAAATCAACAGACAAAGCAGTCCTCTTTTATTACACTATCCTTTCTGTCTGTCTCTCTCTTTCTTTACTTTATTCTTGTCCTGCCTGAACCACTCGCTAGTACGACTTATTTTTGCCGACAGCCCCCAGAGGACCAGAGTTTTCGCCTCTCTGTTCGCAGAGACGATGGGAGACTCTCACTCAAGGGCTGCCTCCAAGGGGAAAGAATTTCTACTTTGTTCTGGCAGAAAGCACTCTGTGGGGAAACATGTCTAAAAGGCCCACATAATTAGAGGACAGAGTGAAATGTAAAGACAAACCCTGGTTTAGATAAAACTCGAAATAGTAATTCAGCTCAGGCTCAGACGTCCTAATGTTGCACATTTGTGGAAGTATCCAGAAATATGGCAATTTACTAATGTGCTGAGATCCTTTGGGGTGAAGTGGGGGCAAGCTCTTGAAGAAAGGAAATCAGTATGTTTTAGAGGAACAGAATGTAAGAGCATATATTTAAAAAAAAATATGCAAATGCTGCGTATTAATACAATAACGGTATTTTTTTGTATGAGCATTTTATAAGCAGGCCGAGGCACATTGTAGAAAAGCCCAGCCTAAATATGTAACTCAATGCCACAATCTTCCCAGGAGTGGACGTCCCAGCAAATTCACCCCAAGGTCAGACTGTGCAATGCTCAGAGAAACTGCAAGAAACCCAAGAGCTACATCTTAGACTCTACAGGCCTCAGTTAGCATGTTAAATGTTAAAGTTCATGACAGTACAATTAGAAAAAGACTGAACACGTACGGCTTGTTTAGAAGAGTTTCCAGGAGAAAGCCTCTTCTCTCTAAAAAGAACATGGCAGCACAGCTTAGGTTTGCAAAGTTGCATCTGAACAAACCACAAGACTTCTAGAACAATGTCCTTTGGACAGACGAGACCAAAGTGGAGATGTTTGGCCATAATGTATAGCACCACGTTTGGAGAAAACCGAACACAGCATATCAGCACAAATACCTCATACCAACTGTTAAGCACGGTGGTGGAGGGGTGATGATCTGGGCTTGTTTTGCAGCCACAGGACCTGGGCACCTTGCAGTCACTGAGTCGACCATGAACTCCTCTGTATACCAAAGTATTATAGAGTCAAATGTGAGGCCATCTGTCCGACAGCTAAAGCTTGGCCCAAATTGGGTCATGCAGCAGGACAATGATCCCGAGCACAGCAGCAAATCTACAACAGAATGGCTGAAAAAGAAACAAAAATCAAGGCGTTGCAATGGTCCAGTCAAAGTCCAGACCTCAACCTGATTCAAATGCTGTGGTGGGACCTTAAGAGAGCTGTGCATAAACAAATGTCTGCAAACCTCAATGAACTGAAGCAATGTTGTAAAGAAGAGTGGGCCAAAATTCCTCCACAATGAT